>MU670832.1:104050-126713 GCA_026770625.1 Nicotiana glauca
TCCCCAAACCCATCTTATGGATGATGAGCATGCGTATATCGGCTGGTACCGAAGGATTACCCGACTTATCATCGGAAATCTCGTTCATCATGCTGGTGCTCGGTTCGTTCCATACATAAAGAGGCATGAGGCGCTGGTATGTTATTTGTTAACATTATCGTTTAATGAAAACTTAGTTATAACGTGAACATTACCGTTTCGCAATTAATATTTTACATGTTCTGCAGGTTATTGGACTACATATGTTCCACCAGTTGGGACTGCAGATACAACATCATGCCGGCGATGGAGCGGTATTCACAATTCATATTCCAAATATACTGCAAAGATTTTTTGTAGAATTCCTGCTCAATGGGTTCATCATATCGTTCATTAAAATCGTAATAATTACTGTCATTGCCTCCAAACCTGTTTACACACATCTAGTATCTGCACCAAACATGACCATCAGACTAATATGTGTTCATCATACAGCATTTGCCACAATAGCACATTGGTTGATCATTGCATCCAGACATTTGTTAATTAAAAAAAATAATGCTTTTATGGAAAGTGTTGCTATTTGTTTTGGTTAAGCGCAGATAATAATTAAAATGTGCTAGTTATTTATAGACATGGCAACACACATAACGTGGTATGTAATCGCTCTATGCTTCGCGTGCTAATTATTCTTTACGGTACAATACATCTTTTGCAGGCAAGCAACTTTTGCAGAATGATAGCTTTATCAGGTTGACAAGACAATACACATAATGTGGTACGTAATCGCGCTATGCTTCACGTGCTAATGATTCTTTATGATAAAATGCAACTTTTCCAGAAGACAACTTTTGCAGAGCGATAACTTTATCAGGTTGTCAAGACATTACACATAACGTGGTACGTAACCGCGCTATGCTTCACGTGCTAATGATTCTTTACGGTACAATACAACTTTTTCAGAAGACAACTTTTGCAGAAGGGCAGCTTTATCAGGTCGACAAGACAATACACATAACATGGTATGTAACTGCGCTATGCTTCGCGTGCTAATGATTATTTCGGGTATAAGAAAGCTTTTTAAACTGAACCGAGTAATATGTATTTCAAAGACCTTTTGAATAAACATTACAACATTCATTAAAAATGCCACTAACTTTTAACAAGTGGTTCAAAAATAGGCAAAAGGGTGAAGGAAGTTCAAAAGATTCCCATAGATCACGTCTTAACACTATCAATCCATACCTTGAAAAATATGCTAGGTTGCTACACTGAATTGAGTGATGACAAGTGGTATGGTGTTCCCTATACCTTGGAAAATCAACCTATCAATATACACACTGATCTCAAAGTCACAGGTCACATTATTGAGGGCAAAGCGCATTATACAAAGCATGAAGGTATGCGAATTTAGGGCAAAAAACTACAATGGGTTCCCATGTACTCAAAACAGTATGATTACGAAGTACTGTGTCGCTGGCATGGGCTTGTTGTGCCAGAAGCACTGCAGCCTTCCAAATAAACACACACAAAGATGAACCAGAAGTGATTAGACATCTGATGAAGGAGATTCTAGAGATGGAAAAAGCACTTGTTGTTCATCGTGCAATTGATAATCTTAACTTCTTAAGAGGTACGGAGGATCAATACTGGGATTTATTAGAAAATGATAAATGGCATAGAGAGAATGATTATCCTGTTTTCCCAACAGTTGTCGAGTGGGAGGGACTACTTAAGTTTCTACCACAGACGTTGGACGTATGTGTCCCATATTGTTGTGGAAATCGGGAAAGCGGTCTTCTTTATGATAGCGATAAAATGCAAGAAATATGTGTCAACTGGGGCCTAGATTACGATTCCCTCGGTCCCGAAGGGTAAATACACGATTTTGACGAAGAAGTTGAAGATAGTGACAATGAAATAGTGTCAGACAAAGACGATAATGGCGAATGACAATTTTTTTGGTTGTTTAAATGGGTTTATGTTAGATTGTTGTACTGAAGTATTAATGTTAAATATCAATAAGATTTAACAGCAATGAAAATATAATTTTATTTCATACATTCTTCAAGATAAACAAGTACATACACTTATTACAACCACATTACAAACAAGATAAACAAAACACTACGTGTATCCTTGATACTTGGGCACATTAGATGAACTTCCACCAAGAGCTGGATTACCACCGCCACCCAAATCAGCTGATGGACATTTACGATGGTTGTGTCCTGTTTGCGAGCATATGCCACATTTATACGCATAAATGGTATCACCAACATCCATTTGGTTCCGTATATGAGTTCTTTTTTGCACTTTTAGCTTACATAAATAGTCCTTATTACGCACCATTTTAAATGGTTCCGGCGGCCAATAATGCTCAACACCCACTAGCTGCAACTGCCCACTACATGTGTTTAAGTATGCAGCAAAACCGCATTGCTTATCAACATAGTTGATTGGACCTAAACATGTATGTTGAAAGCACTTAATGGAATTTAAGCATGACATGTGTTATATGGAACATTTCCCACAAGAACACAATCTGCTGATTATTCCACTGGTTTTGTTAGAAGCGGTGCGAACATCAAAAATATTTCACTCATTGCAATACTGTAAAAATGAATGCCAATGTGCTCGCCTCCTGTATTTATTAAATCTTTTCATTGGTATTGTCATAAATTCAACACCCATCTCCATCAATTCCTATACACCTCTATGCCTTTAAACAAACCACTTTGTCATCTGTTTGAATGACATCCGCACCATGGTAGTGACAGGAAATCCATGTGCAGACTTTAATAACCCGTTGAAAGACTTTAACACATTTGTAGTCAAGGTTCCCCATTGGCTGCCACCATCCTCATGCAATGTCCAATTTTGAAGCTCATTCGCATCAACCAATGATAGGCTCTTTCGTCTTCCTGCCGGATCGATTCCATGCGCCTCTTGAATATGCACTCCTAGTGATCAGTTGCATCCATCCATATTAAGTTATGAAAGTCCTTATTGGGATATTTCTTCTGGAAATTGGCCTTCAAGTGCCTCACACAGTAACGGTGTTATGCATACGATTCCTTCCATTCAGGAAAATGCTCTACAGAACTTAATATACCCTTATGTCGATCAGATATTAGATAAATACGTGAACGTTGTTTTATAATGTGCTCCTTCAAGTGGTTAAAAAATAACGTCCATGTCTTTTGGCTTTCATTGGCAGAGATTGCAAAAGCTAGGGGAAATATTTGTCAATTGGCATCTACTGCAATGATGACCAATAGCTTAATATCATACTTTCTATAGACATGAATACCGTCTATGGATATTACCGGGCGACAATGCATAAAACTATCAATTACTAGTTGAAATGCCCGAAACACTGTAAGGGCCAGGAAAATTTTGCTAAGTAATTTAGGATTTCGTGGTTCCATGTAGGCTAATTATAATATTTATGTGCTATTAACATGATGGAAATCAATTGGATTTGCTAAATAAGTGTATAAGTCTTATAATAATTAATGTGGGGTCTAATGGGAGGCCTAAGTCTAAGCAAGTTAGAAAATTTTATAGTGGGCTAAAATTCCAAATGATTTTGCACAAGTCCACACTTTGGACGAGCATATCTAAATATATATAAGGTTTTATGTGATGAACAACTTATCATATGAAAGGTCTTCGAGTCTAGTTTCCAACGCTTTAAACCGTTCATCATTTGGACATTCCTACACAAATTATGATCAAATCACCAAAGGTTGGAAAAATGCGATCCTGTGTCAGTTCTACGATCGCAAAACCATTTTGCGGTCCACATAATAGATCTGCGATCGTAAATTTGGTAGCAAACTGGAACAGTGTAGCCCAATTTTATGCACTAGTTCCGCGATGCATTTTGCACCCACATTCCTATTCTGCGGACTATTATGCAACTGCAGACCCGATTTCGGAGGCTTATTTTTTCTATTTTTATAACCCGGCCCCATTTTAATATATAGGCTTTGGGGCTTCATTTGGGATCATTTTCTTTAAATGTTAGAGAAAGTTGAGAGCATATAGAGAGAGAAAGAGCCTAGCTTCATAATCACCCAAATCTTGCTCAAGTTTTCAAGAATTAAGGAAGATAACCACTTGATTGTCCTCTATCCGGGTAAGTCCTTCTTCCAAGATTTCATGTAAGAGGTTAAAGGTTCAAATATGTTGTGGGGATTCAAAATATGCCATGCATGCGGGACTAAGTTGTAGTATGTGATATTAAAGAACTAATTTGGGTAGTTCCTGTTAAAATTGGTCGAAGGAGGAAGGAATTTCCATTTTAAGACCTTGTAGACTACTTCACATATTATGTGTTTGATGAAATTTCTAAGAGAGTTACACCATGGGTAATCTTCCTAATTATTCAGTTATTCCCCCTATCTCCTTATAGATTGTTATTGCTAGAGGTGTCAGTGGATTGTAGAAACTTAAGGAAAAGCTTTTTCAGGTATGTATGGCTAAAACCCCCTCTTCTTAGAAATTGAGCTCCCATGGTGTCCCCGCATACGTTTTATGTCCGGAATTGATTTATGTAGTATTTGTTATTTCAAATGATTTGGTGTTGCAAGAATATAGATATAAAAGGTGTGTCTCAGTGTGTTCAATGTGCTATTCTTGGCAAATTGGGGATATATGAAGAATGTGAACTATATTGTAAATTGCATAGATTTCAAGTCAAGTTTAAGTTGTGATTATTATGCCGAATCATGAGAATTCCTCTCTATGCTTAAAACTTGAATTGCTCTTGTATGTGCCCATTATCTTAAATTGCAAGTTTGATGTTGAAAGTGAAAGTGATGTGGAATGTGAGTTATGAAATGTAGCCGAGTGCCAAGTATGATGTGATAATTGTGGCCCTAAGTGCCTATGAATTGATATATGTGAAATAAAGATTGAAATGAGATGATTAATGAGAAAGAAAAAATACCTTGGTAAGCCGGCCTAGCCGATCGGGTCATGATCAGACGCCATGCTAGACACATGGTGGTATTGTGCTGGTATTGAATTTTGGAAAGTGAGAATAAGATTGAGATTGAGGTACATGTCTCAAATGAGGCAACCTAGCCGATCGGGTCATGATCGGACTCCGCTCAAGAAAGTGGTGGTATTGTGAATGATAATGAACAATATTAAATGCGCCAAACTAAAGCTATGGAAATTATGTGAAAGCTATGTGATTTCTTTTATTTGATGGTGTAGTGATTGTTTGAAGCTTTTGTTGAATCCTTGTGATTTCTCTGTTCTTGAATGGTTGTTCTTTCTAACGAGATGGTGTTTATTTATACATACTAGTGCTATTCGATGGCACTAACATCCATTTTATCAGGGACGCTACGTCTTTAAATAGATGTAGGTGGTTCCATAGCAGGCAGTGGTGGTCGCAGCTAGTGACGCATCTCCCTTTCAGCTAACTTGGTGAGCCCCACTTCATTTCAGGGTCCTGTACCATTGATTATAATGTAGTTTAAATTTTGAGGTATGGCCGGGGCCTTGTTATCGGCATTTCTATATTAGTCTTTAGTTGTGTTTAGAGGCTCTGTAGACAAATTATGGGTGGTGTCGGGTATTGAAAATTTGAACTAGATATGTTGTTATTTGGCAGAATATTTCCTTCATACCCATTAGTTGTAATAATTTGGTTTGTATGGTTGAACTATTAATGAAAGACAAAGACAAAAATCTTCAATGTAATGCTCATAAAGTAGGATTTGTGGAGTTCATCTCCTTGTTATTCATAAATTAATTTTGGGTAGAATGAAACCTAATAGGCTTGCTCGGTCGGGCTTTCTCGATTGAGCACCGGTCGTGTCCCTCGGTTTTGGGGCGTGACAACCCTAGTATCAGAGCCTAAGTTTATAAAGTGTCCTAGGATGTCTCGAAGCTGTTTCTAGCAGAGTCCTTCTTATCGGTTTGTTGTCGACCACATCTATAAGTTGGAGGTTATTCGAAAATTTAGGAATTCCACCCTTCTTTGATACTCCATATCGTGTGGTAGAACCCAATATAGGGAGCTAATTTTCTAGCTATGTCTTATTCTCCATATGAGTAATCTCGATACCATAATCCACGAGTTTAAAGCATTAAGGAGGAAATGACCCCACCATTGAATTTGAGGGAGATTGCCTAAGCGTTTGTTAGGAGAATGTATTGAGCCATGGAGGGATTGGTAGAACTTGTTGCTAAGGGGAGTACCCTTGTTCCTATTAATGTCATTGCACCACCATATAATGTAGTATATTAGTATGTTACCAATGTGCGTTAGGGATGTGGAGTCGAGGGGCATTGATTAAGTTATTGCCCTATCAATCTAAAGTCACCAAGTAAGTCACTCCCTAGTACATCATTATGAAACACACGAAATTTTTACGCATTGCATGTCTACATCCATATTGAAGAGTGCTCATAAACATGATCTTAATAAGATGTGAGTCACAAAAACTTGTGTGTACCTACTCCTTGTAGGAGACGTATTGTTCGTGAATCCACTCTATCACAAATTCTCTTATTTACATCATCTTGTGAAATTAAGTTCTATAAATACGTCCTTGGATGGAGTTATAACTCTAGGATTAATACTTCCCTACCTTATATGGTTTGAACAATCGCTCTACTCTATTGCGAGTATCATCATGAAACCTTCTCACTGTCTAGTAACATAAGAGCGTACCTTAATACCTATCAGATGAGTGCATGTCAATCGAAATTGTCACCGTGTGCATAAAGTCTCTCTGAAAATTGAGATCCTCGCATCTTTGTCATAGGAAGATCTTGTGTCGCCATCTTAGTATAACTTTCGTGTCCACTTGGGACATCCCGTAGTAAGTAGCTCACTTTGTTCCTAGTAAAATGGTTTCCCGTGGCATGGTCGTGTATTGCAGTTGGGAGTTAATATAGAATAAGCATGTCTAGCTCATAACAAATATTTATTTTCTCCTTACTCCTCCACAACATGTGTTAATTGTGTTTCTTAGTTAGTGAATTCATTGTGCTAGTTTCCCAACACTTCTTAGATAACCATGAGAGAACATATCCTTCTATGTGTCATTGTAACACTTCCTTTCTCATATGGACCCTTACTAGGCTCTCCGTCAAGACCAAGCGCACGTTTGGAGGTTATCGTAGCACAACGCCTGTTTCTAGTGTTTTTTGTCTTTCATTAGCATCTGGGTATTTCTCAAGTCAAAATCCATAGAGAACTCATTATGAACATCTGCAAACCTTCCATGATTATTTTATACTATCTCATTGGGTTCCCACCTCACTTCAAGTTCATCAAGGGTTGATAGCATACCGCAGTTGCTGAGATTGAATGATCACCTTTCGATAATGGATTATCTACACTTGTGCTAGTCCAACGATCTGCTTATTAGTCTAACTCTCGCTTTTTGGTTTTGGTTTGACCAAGGATCAATACACCTAGTAACATATTTATATGTCAAAGCCTTTCTCTCATTCAAGTCTTATAGCATCTCCCAATATGGCTTGTAATAGTTGGTTGTGCTGAAGTGTGTTGTAGTGCTTCATTATGAAGTAGAGTTGCTAAACATAATTGGATTTTTGAATTCTGGAGCTATACATCATGTGACTACATACCGAGATCTTCTTTCAGAAATTTAGCTTCTCATAATCCCTTTATATTACCACACTTCCTAGTGGTTACAATGTAAAGGTTACTTCCATAGGCTATCTCACTTTCTTTTCATTTATCTGCTTTGCTTGTCCCTATGACTAGATAACCTAGGTTACTTTTCCCTAATAAATGCATTAAGACGTCTCATTATTTCAAACTTATCCATGTAGGCACTTTGAGGCCTTGTTCTATACCAACTCGTAATGGTTTTAAGTACTTTCTTCCCATTATTAACAATTTTCTAGGGCTACATGGGCTTCTCTCATGGGTTCCAAAAGTAATTATTTCCCCTAAGTTCAAGCTTATTTTGCCATGATTTCAAACCAAAGTGCGTCCCCATTTTAAAAGTCTTAAATGGGTCGGATTGGATGGGTTATGTGGCCTTCTTCTCACTCAGCTTCTAGGATTATTGACAACGTCATTGTCATGTGTGGGAAATTTTACTACCTCTAGCATTCCACCTCCTTAAGGAGGATAGAAGTTTTAATTGTCTTTCCTCCTGGAGTGTTACGTAAACCATTAGAACCCTTCTTACTAATACATGATTTCAACCCTATGGTAGGATGTCCTAGCTATGTGGTTTCACTTGTGAAAGGTTGAGATTAGATGCCTTCATATTTTTGCACATATCATGAGCATATTAATTTGGAAGATCAGTTTTCGTATCTTTAGTTCTCTCATATAGGGTCAACTATCAGGAAAGGTTAGGCTGTTTGCAATATGATAATCTCATAAGTGTTTAACTTCTTTTCATCCTCATGGGCTTGTGGCATAGATTCCTTGTGTCAGTTAACGTTAGGAGTGTAGTTCAACTTCATGTATTTTGAAATCCATATCACATTCAAGGTGACAGAGTATTGTCATTCTTGATAAACGGATTTTCCCTACACTCCAGGAGACGACTGGGTCATGTACTTGAATATTCTTCCTTAATGATTCATATTGCCAATGTACTAGTTACCCCTGTACCTCATTTGTCTAATAATTGATGTCGTCACCATGGTTAACCATGTTAGTATTGTTAGTAGTAATCTTCGTGTCTCTTAGCATATAACCTCGTGAAATACTCTACCCAACACATTAATGGATTCCCGAATAATTTTAGCTGATCTTGAACTTTGTTTCTCCTCATTGTATTAAATCTATTGGGTATCGAAGGTTCAAACATGTCAAAGAGGAAGCATCCCCGTATGATCACATATATTCGATAGGTAATTTTTATAGTCAGTTCAGGATAGCTCACCTTAGTGTAATCGTTGAAGGTCATCAAAGGTTTAGTATGGGTATTCGCATAGAGATTTAGTATTTAGGAGGGCGAACAGGTTGTTCCCAATATTTTTGCCCCTGAAGATGTTACGTAAGTTGATAATTAAGGTAAAATAAGTGTAGTTCACATTAGGCCGTGCTGTGAGTATGATGTTTCCCCATCGTTGTTCTCCATGTATTTTGTGTTTTCATATGTCTATGTCTAAGAATGTAGTTGGAAATCCCTTGTGCATAATTTTGGTGGAAATTACTGAAGGTGGAAGTAATAGATAGTTGGCCTATGAAAGGTATCTACTTGTCATCCTTGTTAGGTAAGTTTGGGGGTGGTGATTGCTTCCGTGAATGTGTTCTGGAAAAGTCTGTAGGTATAAGAGGCCACATTGAAGGCCGAGAGTGTTGTGGAAATAAAATAGTTTCTCTTGATTGTATTGTAGTTGGTTTTGATTTGGAAGGTACTTCTAGGTGTTACGATTAAAAAATGTGCAGTCCAGGTATCATCGTGATAATGTAGTGCTTGTAATGCTGAGGTTCGTGTTATTGATAAATACATTGTGGTGCTTTGTCGAGTTGTGGATGTGTTTTTAGGATGGTTTTAGTAGTTCTCTGGCAGGTGGATAGTCCTAGTTACAAAGGAGACTCTGTCGAAATTTTTATAAAATTTGGAAGTTAGTCAAAATTTAGGGGCTTGAGGTAGGTTTGAAAAGCGATATGTGATGTTAGGTGTTTGGGGTGGGCTCTACCTCTCATTCGAGGACGAATGATCCTAAGCGGGAGAGAATGTAAGGGCCCGAAAAATTTTGCTATGTAATTTAAGAGTTCGTGGTGCCATGTAGGCTATAATATTTTATGTGCTATTAACATGATGGGCATCAATTGAATTTGGTAAATAAGTGTATAAGTCTTATAATAAGTAATGTGGGGTCTAATGGGAGGCCTAAGTTTAAGTCAAGTTAGAACATTTCATAATGGGCTAAAATTCCAAATGAGTTTGCACAAGTCCAAACTTTGGATGATCATATCTAAATATATATATAAGGTTTTATGTGATTAAAAACTTATCATATGAAAGTTTTTCAAGTCTGGTTTCCAACGCTTTAAACTGTTCGTCATTTGCACATTCCTACACAAAGTTATGATCAAATTGCCAAAGGTTGGAAAAAATGTGATCCTTTGTCCATTCTGCGATCGTAAAACCATTATGCGGTCCGCATAATAGATCTGCGACCGCAAATCTGGTCGCAAAATGGACCAGTGTAGCCCAGTTTTGGGCACCAGTACCGCGGTGCATTTTGCAACACACATTCCTATTCTGCGGTCCATTATGCGACTACAGACCCGATTTCGGAGGCTTATTATTTTTATAACCCGACCCTATTTTAATATATAGGCTTTGCGCTTCATTAGGGGTCATTTTCTACTAATTTTAGAGAATTTTGAGAGCATATAGAGAGAGAAAGAGAGAGAAGGAGCCTAGCTTCATAATCACCCAAATCTTGCTCAAGTTTTCAAGAATCAAGGAAGATAACCACTTGATTGTCCTCCATCCGGGTAAGTCTTTCTTCCAAGATTCATATAAGAGGTTAAGGGTTAAAATATGTTGTGGGGATTAAAAATAGGCCATGCATGTGGGACTAAGTCGTAGTATGTGATATTAAAGAACTAATTTAGGTAGTTCCTATTAAAATTGGTTGAGGGAGGAAGGAATTTCCATTTTCAGACCTTGTAGACTACTTTACATGTTAGGTGTTTGATGAATTCCCTAAGAGAGTTACTCCATGGGTAATCTTCCTAATTATTAATAGATTCCCACTATCTCCTTATAGATTGTTATTGCTAGGGGTGTCGGTGCATTGTAGAAACTTAAGGAAAAGCTCTTTGAGGTATGTATGGCTAAAACCCCCTCTTCTTAGAAATTGAGCTTCAATGGTGTCCCCGCATACGTTGTAAGTCTGAAATTTGATTTATGTAGTATTTGTATTTCAAAGGATTTGGTGTTGCAATAATATATGTCAAAGGTGTGTCTCAATGTGTTCAATGTGCTATTCTTGGTAAATTGGAGATATGTGAAGAATGTGAACTATATGCTAAATTGCTTATATTTCAAGTCAAGTTTAAATTGTGATTATTATGCCGAATCATGAGAATTCCTCTATATGCTTAAAACTTGAATTGGTCTTGTATGTGCCCATTATCTTAAATTGCAAGTTTGATGTTGAAAGTGAAAGTGATGTGGAATGTGAGTTATGAAATGTGACCGAGTGCCAAGTTTGATGTGATAATTATGGCCCTAAGTGCCTATGAATTGATATATGTGAAATAAAGATTGAAATGAGATGATTAATGAGAAAGGAATAACGCCTTGGTAAGGAGGCCCAGCCGATCGGGCTGTGATCGGACGTCATGCTGCACACATGGTGGTATTGTGCTGATATTGAATTTCGGAAAGTAAGAATGAGATTGTGATTGAGGTACATGTCTCAAATGAGGCAACCTAAACGATCGGGTCGTGGTCGGACTCCGCTCAATAAAGCGGTAATATTGTGGTTGATGATGAACAGAATTAAATGCCCCAAACTAAAACTATGGAAATTACGTGAAAGCTATGTAATTCCTTTTATTTGATGATGTAGTGATTGTTTGAAGCTTTTGTTGAATCCTTATGATTTCTTTGTTCTTGTATGGTTGTTCTTTCTAATGTGATGGTGTTTAGTTATACATACTAGTGCTATTCGATGGCACTAATGTCCCTTTTGTCGGGGGTGCTACGTCTTTAAATGGATGTAGGTGGTTCCATAGCAGGCAGTGTTGGTCGCAGCTTGTGACGCATCTCCCTATCAGCTGACTTGGTGTGCCCCACTTTATTTTGGGGTCCTGTATCGTTGATTATCATGTACTTTGTATTTTGAGGTATGGCATTTTCATATTACTCTTCAGTTGTGTTTAGAGGGAGACAGATTGTGGGTGATGTCGAGTATTGAAAATTTGAACTAGATATGTTCTTATTTGGCATAATATTTTTATCTTCGTACCCATTAATTGTAATAATTTGGTTAGTATGGTTGAGCTGTTAATGAATGACAAAGACAAAAATTATCAATGTAATGCTCATAAACTAGAATTTATGGATTTCATCTCCTTGTTATTTATAAATTAATTTTGGATAGAATGAAACCTAATAGGCTTGCTCAGTCGGACTTGCTCGGTTGAGCGCCGGTCACGCACCTCGATTTTCGGGCGTGACAAAAATGTATTTGAATATATATTCTGATATTCCTGCACTCCACTCAAGATTCTATTCAACAACAGTCCTAGGGTTAAAGTATTGCAATGCATCCATGTATCTGGGTAGAGATGCAAATGACTTATCTCAGTCACCAGAAATAATTTAAAATGCACGTTTGCGCCCGAGATATGTCTTTTTTTAATAATAGTACACCTATATTTCTGATAGGTGGATGTAATACACTCTTTGGTCTTGTACCATATGGACGCTTCAATGTGTGGAATCAAGAGAAGAGAAATCAAGTTAACATCCAAGTTGAAGTGATTCCCATTAAATGTGTCCATTTCACAATTGTGGGTGCTAATATATTTACCCACTTTTTACATATTTATTTTTTTATCGCACGCGACAACCAATTACAACCCATAAACCATCTACGACAAACAAACTTGTATACATCCGGAGATGACTCCCATACGATCATCTTACGATACTCTTTTACGATGTACATTTTCACCACCCTGCTTAGGCGTGCCTTATCAGAAAAAAACATGCCCATTGACAGCACCTTGGTCTAGATTCATCCACATTGCTATCCGAATTTCATCAATATCCATTGTGAGGGCATCTACATCCGGCATACTTGACAAATGATCAAGGTAGAGAATATGCCTTGAATGAAACGGCATGTGGGACTCGTACACTCTTGGTCTAGCGGGAGGTAGAATATGCTCCCTCGTCAAATCAGGTTCGACATTCTCTTCCTCCTCATCATCACCCCCGTAGGGGAAGGGTGTGTCATCTCCAGACTCGGCATTGTTGTCATAATTACTATTATCTTCCTGACTCTGCGCATCCACCAAATCCCAAGTAAATACGTAGTCTGTGGGCAATTGAGTGAGGATAGGACCATCAAGTTGCTCGTTTTCACTGCACAACCAAAGAAATTATGAGTTACTGAAATTTGTCCAAACAATACATATAACTTTATATATTGGCATACAAATCATAATGTGTTGATATCCCATGATGCACATTATCTTGTTGTTGTTGACTCCCCGATGGACCACCATGATCCAACACACCAAAACTAGATATATTCCAATTGACCGTTGGTTCATAACTTGTAAAATTCATATCTGGTCGGTACCACCTGTGGAATATATGAGTATTAATATAAATACAATATACAAAAATATATATCGTAACACAAAGGATAATTGAAGTTTACAACTCGGCTTGTGGATTATGTATAATAGACAAGAATTTATTTCCTCGCTCCTCATTCGCCCGTGGAGATAAGTTTAGATCCGGCCAACTCTTTCAGTCGGAACCAGTTCGGCTAAAACTGCTCCAATATAACCACCCGATGATTGAGGGATTTTCCTACTTGGCGCAACCTCATTATTACGAACGTCTTCAGCCTTGACATACATTTCCAACAGTTTTATCACAATAAATTCCCTGTATTCATCTGGAGTCCCCCAAAAATATCTCAAAATTTCATCGTCTTCGATGTTAAACTCAGCATAATAAGCAACCCCTTGCGGAGTCAGAGAATACGTATATCTTTTGGTTATTTTAAGATTCACCGAACATTTGCTCACACTCATTTTATAACATAACAACGATACCAATCTATCGCACTTCATTGTAAGTGGCAACATACCATGACACTTTGGAGATAAACTATAGCTTACTGAGTTATTCGCCACCACAACCTCATCCCCCCTTCCCCCCCTCCCCAAATATGATGAAACCCTAATTTTTTGCTCTTCAGACATTATGACAAAATACAAAAGAACTTAACAAAGAAAAATTTCAGAACACTTGAAAAATTCAGAACACATGAATATGTTTATGAATGAATTTTTACAAAATTTTTCACCTCTTTAAATAAGGCGAAAACTTGCCCGGGGGTGCAATTATTAGAGGTACATAGTTTTAAAAAAAATGTTATACCCAATTGAATTATTGTTGAGTCAGTTAACAACAGAAGAATTATTTTTGGTCTCACTTAATATGTATAGCGTTTTAGTAAAAAACGCTATATATATAGCGTCTTTATAAAAGACGCTATACTTAACTACCCAAACGACAGTTAAAGTATAGCGTCTTTTAAAAAGACGCTATATATATTTTGGTAACTCTTTTTTTTTTTCACACATTTTGATCACTTGAGTCAACAAGAACCATATCTTATTTGACTTCACTGCCATGTGTCAATTATACGAGCATCCACTTGTCATTTATCAATTTTACCTCATACAATACTATGATTGTTCAGAAGTCACATACATTAGGCACGTATACAATCAGGGGCGGATGTAGCCTTATAGTAACAGGTTCAATTGAACCCATGATTTTTTATACAGAACACAAATTTATGTGTAAAAAATCACTTAAATTACAATAAATTATAGATATAAACCAATAATTTTAAGAAAATAATGAGTTTAGTACTAAAAATCTTAAAGATTGAACTCATATAGTTCAAATCCTGACTCCGCCTCTATATAGAATAGCGGCGGAAAATTCAAATTCAATTTTGTTGGACGGACATCAGGATAATGGATAAACTAATGGTTCTAATCTTGTGTTAAAAGCACACCAACCATCTACCCCACGCTTGAACTCGCAACTGCTATAAGGCTTGCCCAAAAAGAATTACAAACCACCGTCAATTGAATCAGCAGCAACTATATCAAATAATTAGGTAGTTCATAGTTCTCACGTCCATTTATTTTAGTAGCAACTTCTACCAAAATTTGGAACTTACTGTTGGTGACAGATGAAAGGGTAGTGCAATTGAGAATTGCAGTTTTTTCTTTTTCTTCAATCTCCTAGAAGCTTCTGCTTTTTTGAATGTGTTTATGTAAGGTCTGATCACCCAGTCCATTTGAGCTTGATCCATGTAAGAATTTTACCTTCTAAGGCTCCTCTTTGCACTCTAATGTTTTCAGATTCTTGTTCGAAAGTTGATACGACACATGTTTCTGGTGGGAAGAAATCGGAAAAAATTCAAAAATTGGCAGATTTACAAGTGGTCATTCAAAAATAGCCATATTTTCAAAAGTAATTGAAATTTAGTCATTTTTATGTAAAAATAAATTTGAACGAAAACAATGTTCAAAATTCAAAAAAATACTACAGTATATTATACTGCAATTCCATTATTATATACTGGTCCAGCATAATATATTGGAGATTGAAGCACCGGAGCTCCATTCTCCAGTACATTATATTGGACTTTTCGCGTGTTGGAGTTCCACGATAATATGCTGGAAGTTCATACACCGATCTCTGGTATATTATGCTAGAACTTTTCGTGTTACAACAAAATAATAACTATTTTTTAATAATATTACAAACGCTGACTTTTTTGAATGATCAATCTGAAAACTAGTTAGCCCACGCTATTTTTAAGAAGAAATCAAATTATATACAATGGCCTTAGTCTTAACTTGGACTTTCAGAAAGTCCGGGCCCTGTAAGCCCAATTAAACTTACGTTTACAAATGGGTGATTTGCACAAATATGATCTTTGGTGTCACTGTTCAAAATTGTAAAAATTGCATGACACGTCCTATTTAGTCGCCCTATTTAATTTATACTCGTTTTTTTTAAAGTTTTAATAGGTACCCACTTTAAAATAATTTTAGCCCCCTTTTTCCTCCTTATCCTCCTTCGTTTTAGTTTTCTTCTTCTTCTTCTTCTTTTTCTTCTTTTTCTTCTTATTTTGTTGTTGTGCTTTTATGAAACTTCAGTCTATGGGGATGATTGTCATACGTATGTTTATCAGATTATTTGAAAATAAATTATAAATAACTTTGTAAAGTAAGTTTTGAAGAAGATGATAGTAACTTGTTGCGACTTACGATTAACAAAGTATAATGACTTTGTAAGAACTTGCATAATCAGTGCGTACATGCATGTAAATATAAGTTCATTTCCTTTAATTCACATTCTATTTTTTTTAGATTCAGCTTTGTACATTAGCAAGGCATTTTAACCTATTGTGCTAAATTATTTATCTAGTTTATTAAATTACTAATTCTACTTATGATAAACTTATTATCTGTACAAAAAATTAATTACATGATAGCATAAAATATGCTGAAGTTCACCAAATATAGAACAAAACTTCAGCTAAAACATGCTGAAGTTCAGAAAGATAAAGAATAAAATTTCAGCTACTAGAATCCTTAAGTTCAGCAATTACAAACAAAAACTTAATCAAACTTGGTTTAGCAATTTTTGCTATTTCAGGCCTGTCTACTAGAATGCTGAAGTTTGCGTGATTGTCTTTTCTACTTCAGGCCCGTATGCCTGAGTTATGCAAAAAATGGGTACGCTTGTAACTTTTTTTGCAAGGGGACTTTACATAACTGTCATAGTTTAAAAGAAATATAACAAATTTTTAGCATGAAATTCAATATTACAGATATGGCGGGAAATATTTATATTTGTAGCACACAGTTCCATTAAAATAGTAATATTAACTATTAATCCCTAAACATAAGAAATTTGAATGGAAAGTTAATAATTATTTTTACAAAAATCATGTCTTTTTTTCTCTCTTTATCTATTAGCTTTCCTTCTTTTTCTTCGTCTTCTTAGTTTTGTTTTCTACCGAAGCCAATATATTTTCTTAATTTGTTCTATTCATTTTATTTTTAATTATCTTTCTTAAGTTTTTCTCTTACTTCTTTCTTCCTTTCTTAATATAAAGCTCTTATTTCGATAATAATATACGTTAATATATACAATACATATATATAAATATATATTTTGAATTAACACATATAAAATATACAAAATACATAAAAAATACATCTTCAATTAAGATGACACTTAGACATGTGAAATATACATAAAAATATATATCTTAAATTTAATTAAGATGGTATATAAATATACATAAAATAATATATATATATATATATAACTTAAATTTAATTAAGATGGTATATAAATATACATAAAATAATATATATATATATATATATATATATATAATGACACTTGACATATAAAATACAATATACATTAAAAATGCCTCTTAAAATACGATAGCACTTCACAAATAAATATACAAAAATTATATACATAAAAATACATTTTGAATTAAGGTGATACCTGATATACCGAGTATAAAAGATGTATAAATCAATACATCTTGATTTAGGTGGCATTGAGATATGCAACGGCTTTTTAAAATATGGAGTGAACAAGATGAATGCTGTAAAGGAAAAATGAAGATGGATAAAAAAAAAGTACTTCACATGATTAGTGAGTAAGTTAACTTATTAGATGTTGAACTTAATTTTTATAATGTGCCATTAATGAAAAAAAAGTGCTCTTTATAGAATAAATAATAAATGGTGCTATTTTTATAAATAATAGTTAAAAATTGATCAAGCATGTAAAAAACTCTTTTTTGTCAAAGCAGGCATAAGTTAAAATGTGACCCAAAAAGCAGGTATAAATGCAAATGCCCCTTCAAAATTTGATCGTAAAAATAGCACGATCTAGCCAGTTTTCGGATTGGTCATTCAAAAATAGCCAGCTTTTACCAAGTCAGCAAAAAATAGCCATTATTTTGCTGCAACAGATAGCGGTCCAGCATAATATACTGGAGTTCGGTGCACCTGTGTATGAACTTTCAACATATTATGCTTACCGCTGTATACTTTGTTGGCTCCAGTATAATATACTGAAGACTGGAGCACCGGTGCTCCAAATTTCAGTATATTATGCTGGACCGGTATATTATACTGGAACTCCAGTATATTAGACTGGACTCCAGTATATTATACTGGAACTCCAGTATATTATGCTGGAGTATTTTTTCGGATTTTGAATATTGTTTTCGTTCAAATTTATCTTTACATGAAAACTGGCTAAATT
The DNA here is from genome assembly GCA_026770625.1 of Nicotiana glauca. NCBI lineage: Eukaryota > Viridiplantae > Streptophyta > Magnoliopsida > Solanales > Solanaceae > Nicotiana > Nicotiana glauca. Next base: position 122,089 of record MU670832.1, read on the forward strand.
TTGATTACTTTTAAAATTGGGTTATATTTGAACGATCATTTATAAATCTGGCAATTTTTAAATTTGTCCCTGTTTGATCGTGTTAAGAAAAGCTTTTGAAAAATAGCCTCCACGTCACAATTTTGAAGCACTATCCGGGCGGTCGCCTAGATTGTATATTTGATTCTGACCAAATCTTATGATGATTCGCCAGGATTTTTAAGCAAAATCTTGGCGTTCGCTAGGATTTTGTATTGATATTGGGTAAGGCCTGCCTCAACAATAAATTATGGTAATCATCAGAATTTCTTATCATATCTTGGGGGATCGCCAGGATTTTCTCAATATCTGTAGCTAAAATCCTGGTGATTCATCAGATTTGGTCAAAATTTCTTGTGATCACCATAATATGTTGTATCGAAATTCATTAACATATTTTTGTTTCAAACTTGATCTAAATAAACTCTAAATTTGATATCCAACTTTTTAATACCAATTCTAATTTTAAATAGTTATATTCAACCTAAGTCTTCAAAAATCAATAGACCCACTTTTGTCTTCTTCAAGCTCTTTTTTCAAGCTAAAAAAAAGTTTCAACAATAGTGCCTTTAAATTTCTCCAGCTAAATCATTCTAAATCATTAATTAAGGATAGACAACATAAGCTCAATTAAAATTACCAACTGAATTCCAATAAATGATAAGCAATGAAGTCTTAATTTTCCACATCACATATTAACTATTTTTTAATTTTAATTATGTGCCCATAATTTATTGGAATAGGAAGAAGGAAGAGGGGAGTTGGGGGATGAGAAGAAGAAGAAGACAATAGTGATGAAGGAAGGCTAAAAATTTAAGATTTATTAACACGGTCAAAATTTAAAGGTCATCGACGACGTAAAAATTGAACAAAATATCAAATTTATCGGTCGGTCAAAATTAATTATATTTCTAGTAAAACAAAAAAAATATAAGAAATATGCATGTATGTGTGTATATATATCGATTTTTATTTTGGGAGCGACTAAAAATATACATTTCTAGTAAAACATGTAAAATAGAAAAGGAATTTTATATTCCTATTCCACGTAGGAAACCTTTTTACCCTACATATTTAAGTTTTGACTTAATTATACTTAGTATACCAAATTACCATTTTTATACCATATCTAATTAAGGTTATAATTAATGAGATATTTTTTACCCCTTAATTAAAGCATTTTCGCTTAATTCCAGTATTTCACTAGTCCCTCACTTTCTCTCTCCTAACCCCTCATCCCCGTACCCCCACTTTTTTTTAACCAACCACGTTCTTTCTACCATTGTCCTTCTTCTGAAATCACCTAATTTCCCTCTAAATTCAAACAAAATTGAAGAAACCCTTTAAACAAATTGGTTCCACATTTTTATTTATTTGAAGTCCATCAATGAAGAACAAGGAAGATTCGAAAATGAGTCCAAAAAAACCAGCAGTACCTGATATAGCATCCTTTGATTTGGGTTTTTAATCCTCAAAATCACCCAAAAACCTAGGTAAATCTACACATGCAATTACAAAGAGTAGTCCTAGTTCCTCTCCCCGACAAATCAGAGCCTAAATGAGAACAAAAAAAAAAACTTGATGTAGCTGCTGGAGAAACTTCTACACCAGTCAAACAAGTCAAAATAAAAGAAAAAGAGGTTTCTGTAGACGACGACTTTGTAGATGAGGTCCCTAATCTTCGAACAGGAAAGAAATCAAAGGTGTCTCCTGATTCGAAAAATCTAAAAATGAAGAAACATTCAAAAAAAATACCCTAAAATTGTTCGGAATCAATCATTGGCGAAGGTAAACATTTATTAGTTTCTTTTCTAATTTTTTTGTTTGGTTTAGGATGTTAAAATTTGTGTTATACGTGTTTTAGACAAGTGTAGATTAAATGTCTTAATTTTGAAGATTATTTGTAGTTGTGGTGTTCTGCCTTTATAATTTTAGATATTTTATAGTTTTTTTGTAGTTATAATGTTAGGTAACTACTACTATTTGAAGCAGAATTGTAGTTATCTGTTGTTGCTTCCTTTTTGTAGAAAATGCTTTAAATTTTAGATATTATATAATCATTTGTAGTTATACTATAGACAATATGTAGATGAATTTATCCCTTTTTATGCATTTATTAATTTGAATTAATTTATTATTTGTGCAGAGTGGATAGTTTTTTGCCCCACATAATGTTGATTATGGAGTGCTTAAATTTCACACTTTGTGTAATCCTAGCATTCCTAGCCAGATTAAAGAGCTTCTATCCTCAAATGGTTTGAATATTTTCAAAAAGACGTGTTTTGAATACTTACTGTCTCTTCCCACCATATGGATGCAGAACCAATCCATTCATCTTCTGATAAGTATGAATTGACCAAATCCAATGAATCATATTTTTCTATACAGTTAAAGGGTGAAACATTAAATTTTGGATTGCGTGAGTTTGAATTAATTACTGGTCTAAGATGTGTAACACAAGTTACTGATTTTGGTTATACTCTCACTTATGTTAGCAAAATAATGAGCAGTTATTTTTCTAACAAATTAAGAGTGGAGAAGTCTTATTTGAAATAGATAATAACCACTAGATCCTGGGTAAACGATGATGATGCGGTGAAGTTGTGCATCCTTTATCTTTTAGAAATTTTCATTTGTCCTTCGGACAAAGATCATGTTTCTTTTTTAGATCACTTTAAGTTCTATTTGGTAGATTCGGGATTGTATGAGTCATATCCATGGAGTATTAAATATTTCACCCAGCTGATGAAATCTGTTAGTCACAGACTAAATCCGTATGTACATTCTTATCTCATACGGAGATGCTCACTAGCATTGCAAGTATGGCTTTATGAATGTTGCTCTACCGTCAGCACTGATCTAGCTATGAGGTGTTCTAACTCAATCCCTCGCATACTAAGATGGTCAGCTATTAAGGGCCTGATTTGGTTAGCTGCCTTTGAAGAGAAGATGATAAAGTCTGAGTGGATAAAGGTATACTTTATTTTATTACGATTATACATTTACATTCAACATATCTACAAGTATTCTACATTTTATGCCCTTATCAAACTAATTTATTTTTCCTCATACAATTTACAAACATAGTTGAATCTGGAGAAGAGATTGGAGTGCTGATTTTGCCCGACAAAATTGAGTACAAAGTTCAAGAAGGTGAAAAAATATCTAAGGTTCCCAATGCTGATCCTCCTACATTGGAACCCAAACAAACAGATGGAGAAGAGGACAAGAAGTCTATTGCTGAGAAGATCAGTAAAGTAAAAAAAAGGAATTGAGCAGGTAATACATATAAACTACAATATATCTACATTTTATCTATAATATATCTATATTTCATAAACTGTCTACCAAACATCTACAAAATTGTAAATTATGATATATATCTTTACATAATCGCATATGATTTTCCATTGTATGTTAGGACATATTATGAAGTTAACAACTTACTATAATGTAACTTGTAGGTTGATAGAAAACGTGAAGATTTCAGAAAAGCTGTCTTTATAGAACTCGATAGCCTTCAAGTGTTTATACATGACTCTCTGCAGACTATTTTGCAAATGATAAACAGTAAAAATGTGCAAGATGATGCAAAAGTAAGATCTGACTTTTATTTTTATAGCAAAACAATTCACACATATGAAAAATATATACAAACTAACATAGAATATTCAGTTTGCTGCCAGTTCAATATAAACCAATGACCAACAAAATGTCACAACCCAAACCCGGTCATGATGGCGCCCAACCATATAGCTAGGCAAGCCTGACCAATTATCCCTCACGAACCAAACCTGATAACTCATTACCGATAATTTAAGGGAATTTAACAGTTTAAAAATAATAAGCTGATATTTATAATAAAATTAATACAGACCAGACCGAAATATCCGACGAAATACTCCCAACAGAATCTGGGGTCACGAGTCTAGAGCCTCTAAACAACGGAGTACCAAATATTCGAAAATATATAAGTCTAGAATGCGGAAATAAAACTGAATAAAAGGGAGAAGTCGGGTCCTGCGAACGTTAGGCAGCTACCTCGACAACTCTGATAAAACTCTGGAAGACAGTGACTGCTCAGCTAAGTCTCCGGGACATCTGAATCTGCACACATGGTGCAGGGAGTAAAGTGAGTACTTCCAACTCAGTGGTAATAGACATACAAAATGACTGAAAGTAAGAAATCCCGAAATACCACAATGCAAAGCTGAAACTAACCACTTAGCACATTAAACGATGAAACAACAATAATCAACGACAGATAGACAAATAGATATCAATGCATGAATGTAATGCAATGCACATGACCACTGCGGCATACAACCCGATCCATTGGGTACCCGCGCTTACTGTGGGGGTTCAGACTCCGGAGGGGCTCCTACAGCCCAAGGGCAATGACATAGTAGCCTTCGCTGCGGCGTGCAACCCGGTCCACAATAAGTCCAGTTATATATGCATGCAAGCCACACGAGCACAATCAAGTTTACAATTTTCGGTTTCATTGAACAGGTATTATAGTTTAAGTGATTAAAACCTTAGAAGATTGCTAATCATTTCTAGACAGTACTTAACTCAAGACTGATATCATGGAAACATGCTCAATT
>MU670834.1:4882-26462 GCA_026770625.1 Nicotiana glauca
TATAGGTGCGGGGTGAGAGGTCACATCCAGTGGGACTGCCGTGCACCCAGTCAGGGTATGGGCAAGGGATCTGCCCAGTTATCCGGTTCTTCAGTTGCTACATCATCAGTGCGTCCTCCAGCTCCAGCAGGGTGCGGGGCAGTCAGGGGTAGAGCTCGCGGTAGGGGTGGACCTAGCCGGTTCTATGCTTTGAGTGGTCACCAGAGTGCTGAGGCTTCTCCAGATGTTGTTACAGGTATCTTATCTATTCAGGCCATTGATTGTTATGCTTTTATTGATCTGGGGTCCTCTTTGTCTTATGTCACCCTATTCATTGCTTCAAGTTTTGGGAGAGAACCCAATCAGCTTCATGAGCCGTTCTCTGTATCAACTCCGGTTGGTGATTCTATTATAGCCTCGCGAGTTTATAGGAATTGTGTTGTAACTGTGTGTGGTCGTGTTACCACAGCCGATCTAATTGAGCTTGGAATGGTAGATTTTGATGTAATCATGGGGATGGACTGGCTTTATTCGTGCTTGCCAAACTTGACTGACGAACGTGAGTCACGAGACTCGAGTTCCCTAGAGAGACGGTTATTGAATGGAAAGGAAATAGTGTGGTACCAAAGGGTAGGTTTATTTCTTACCTTAAGTCTTTGAAGATGATAAAGAAGGGGTGTATCTATCATTTGGTCCGGGTGGCGGACACCACCTCAGAAGTGTCTGTCCCCGAGTCCGTGCTAGTTGTGAATGAGTTTCTTGAAGTGTTTCTGGATGAGCTTCCAGGGATTCCGCCATATAGGGAGATTGATTTCGGGATTGATTTATTGCCAGATACTCAGCCAATATCCATTCCACCATATAGAATGGCTCCAGCAGAGTTAAGAGAGTTCAAGGAGCAGCTGAAGAATTTATTAGAGTAGGGGTTAATACGACCGAGTGTGTCGCCATGGGGTGCTCTGGTTCTTTTTGTCAAAAAGAAGGATGGGTCGCTTCGGATGTGCATTGATTATCGGCAGCTTAAAAAAGTCACCATCAAGAATAAATATCCTTTGCCTCGGGTAGATGATTTGTTCGACCAATTGCAAGGTGCAAAATTCTTCTCCAAAATCGATATGCGATCCGGGTATCACCAATTGAAGATCAGAGAGCAGGATATTCCTAAGACCGCCTTCAGAAATTGCTATGGTCAATTCGAATTCTTTGTCATGTCTTTTGGGCTAACCAACGCCCCGGCAACTTTCATGGACCTTATGAATCGGGTTTTCAAGCCATTTCTAGACTCCTATGTGATTGTTTTCATTGACGACATCCTCGTTTATTCGCGGAGCAGGGAGGATCATGCTAATCACCTCAGAGCAGTATTGCATACTCTTTATCAGCACCAGTTGTACGCTAAGTTTTCAAAATGTGAATTTTGGTTGGAGTCCATCACTTTTCTGGGTCATGTAGTTTCCAGTGAAGGGATTCAGGTGGATCCCCAGAAGATTGCAGCAGTGAAGGATTGGCCTATACCCATGACCCCGACGGAGGTTCGTAGCTTCTTGGGTTTAGCCGGGAACTATCGGAGGTTTGTGGAGGGATTCTCTACCCGCACCTCCCCATTGACTAAATTGACGCAGAAAGCAGTTAAGTTCCAGTGGTCCGACGCATGTGAGAAGAGTTTTCAGGAATTTAAGTCAAGGTTGACCTCGGCACCGGTATTGGCTTTGCCAGAAGGCAAGGAAGGATTTTTGGTTTATTGTGATGCCTCCAGGGTTGGATTGGGGTGTGTATTGATGCAGCATGGGAAGGTTATAGCGTATGCTTCAAGGCAACTCAAGAATCACGAGAAGAATTACCCGACACATGATTTGGAGCTTGCGGCAGTTGTGTTTGCTTTGAAAATTTGGTGGCATTATCATTATGGTGTCCATGTGGATGTGTTCTCAGACCACAAGAGTCTCTAGTATTTGTTCAAGCAGAGGGAATTGAATTTAAGGCAGCGACGGTGGTTATAATTGCTCCAGGATTATGATATGAACATTTTGTACAATCCAGGGAAGGCAAATGTGTTAGCCGACGGCCTCAGTAGGAAATCCATGGGTAGTTTGACTCACTTGGGAGTGGATCGGAGGTCCTTGGCTCGGGAGGTTTACCAATTGGCCAGTCTAGGGGTTCGCATTTCGGGGTCAGACGAGGGAAATGTTATGGTACATAACGGAGTGGAATCGTCTCTCGTAGCGGAAGTCAAGGAAAAGCAGTTTATGGATCTAGCATTGGCTCAGATGAAGGAAACAATTTTGAATAACAAGACTTCAGCATTTTCACTCGGCGGTGAGGACGGTGTATTGCGGTGTCAAGGTAGGCTATGTGTTCCGGATGTGGATAAGCTTCGGGAGAGGGTGACGGCGGAGGCTCATAATTCCAGGTATTCCGTGCACCCAAGTTCTATGAAAATGTATCATGATCTCAAGGAGATTTATTGGTGGAACGGTATGAAAAGGGGTGTGGCGGACTTTGTATCTAAATATCCGAATAGTCAGCAAGTGAAGGTTGAGCATCGGCGACCTGGTGGGTTAACTCAGCTCATGGAAATACCAATGTGGAAATGGGAGATGATCAACATGGATTTTGTGGTAGGGTTACCTCTCACTCAGCGCAAGTTCGACTCAATTTGGGTAATAGTGGATCGACTCACAAAATCAGCTCACTTCTTGCCAGTCAAGTCCACCGATACTGCAGAACAATATGCTAAGTTGTATATTAAGGAGATAGTAAGGCTTCATGGCACTCCAATTTCTATTATCACGGATCGAGGGGCCTAGTTCACAGCTAATTTTTGGAAGAAATTTCAGCAAGGTTTGGTTACTTAGGTGAATCTCAGCACAACTTTCCATCCGCAGACCGATGGTCAGGCCGAGTGGACTATTCAAACGCTTGAAGATATGTTGCGGGCTTGTGTCTTGGATTTCAAAGGTATTTGGGATGACCACTTACCACTTATAGAATTTTCTTACAATAACAGCTTTCATGCTAGCATTCAGATGGCCCCATTTGAGGCATTGTACGGAAGAAGGTGTAGGTCTCCAATTGTGTGGTTTGAAGTGGGTGAAGCAGAATTGCTAGATCCAGATCTTGTGTACCAGGCTATAGAGAAAGTTAAGGTCATTCAGGAAAGGATGAAAACTGCTCAGAGTTGCCAGAACTCCTATGCGGACGTTCGCCGAAGAGATTTGGAATTTCAAGTTGATGATTGGGTGTTCTTGAGGGTGTCTCCTATGAAGGAAGTCATGCGATTCGGGAAGAAAGGAAAGTTGAGTCCCAGGTATGTCGGACCGTATCGGATCGCTCAACGGATAGGGCAGGTGGCTTATAGGTTGGAATTGCCACCTGAAATGTCATTAGTACTCCCGGTGTTCCATGTGTCCATGTTGAAGAAAGTGGTTGGAGATCCATCCACCATCATGCCAGTCGATACTATCGAGGTTAATGAAGAGTTGTCGTATGAAGAAGTTCCAGTTGCCATTCTTGATAGGCAGGTTCGTAAGTTGAGAAATAAGGAAGTTGCCTCAGTCAAGGTGTTGTGGCGAAGTCAGTGAGTTGAGGAAGCTATGTGGGAAGCGGAGAAGGAAATGAAAGAGAAATATCCCCATCTGTTTGATTGAGTTTAGAAGAAATTAGGTGACCTTTCTATCTCTGAAACAACAATCATTGTGTCCGAATTGGTTTCTTCCTAATACTAGTGAAGTTCCTCTAGTTGTGCAAGATTTGTATGTGTTGTGATTACTTTAAGTCATGTGAACCTTCCTTTGATGAATGAAGGTTTTATAAAGACTCATGCGTTAAGTAAACAACTAATGGTAGTTTAGATTGATAATGGTTTATTTATATGCATGTAATATGTTGAAACGGTTAAATTATGTGGGACTCATTGAAGTGACTAGTCTACGGGCATAAATGTTAGGAATGTGTAGAGTATGTGCAATTGTTGAGGTAATGAATTGTGTACAAGCTGTATAGATAGTTGTAATTGTGTGATGGTGCTTGAAAATATGTTTCGGGGGCTCTCTGACAGGTGGATATGTCCATATTACAAAGGAAACTCTGGCAAAATTTTTCTAGGATATGGGAGTTAGTGAAAATTTTGAGAGTCTTCATATCATGTCTTTCAAAACCAACTGATTTTGAAAATCCTCATTTAAGGCGAATGTTTTTAAGTGGGGGAGGATGTAAGGCCCCGTAAAAATTTAAGCTCAAAACTTAGTAACTCGTGGTCTCGACTCCACACCCTTGGTAGTGATCTAAGCTTTAAAAATCAAAAGAATCAAGTTTCCAGAAAATTGTCATTTATGCGGTCCAGAATGCGGTCGCAGATTAGCTATGAGGACCGCATTCCTGCCTTAGAGTGAAGCAGAAGAATTGTCAAAATTGAAGATGAAAATGCGGTCCACTATGCGATCGCATAATCAATATGCAGACCGCATAATCGTCGCATAAATTCCTCAAGGATTTATGGAGGTCAATTCTGCGGTGCAAAATGCGAGCGCATAATAGGAATGCGGACCGCATTCCTGTCGCAGAACCAAGCAGACCCTCAGGGTTTTTAGAGTCCAATCTGCGGACCGCATTTTGATTCTGCGATCGCAGATCTTGCCGAGCTCTTATTTTTTTCCAAATTTTAAGACCCGACCCTTTTTTAATTAAAACCCCAACCCCCTCATTTTAACAACATTACTGATCAAATTAAGAGAGAGGAAGAGAGGGTCTTGAGAGAGAAAATCATCTTCTCCAAATTCTTGTTCTTCAAAACTATCCGGGCCGGGGAAATTCAAGCTTATCTTCATACCCCCTTCCCTACAGGTAAAATCCCTAACTTTTACCATTGAAATTCTATTTTTAAACTAAGGGGATGGAGGGGAGTCTCATGCATTGGTCCTTGAAAATAATAGTTGAAATGGTGCATGCATGTCTAGTAATAACCTAAAATCTAGTAAGAGGAACTGGGTAGGGGTAAAGAAGTATTCAATGAAGGGTTGATAACCTAAGTAAGTTGAGTAACAATTGTGAACTTCTATTCTAAGTTATGTGTATTAATTTGTTCACTATATTGATGTGCCAGATTATTTGGTGAATTAGAAGTAGAATTTAGAAAGGAATTCGGCTCCAGGTATGTATGGCTAACCTTTACCTTGTAAAATCGCCTTGTTGGTGTTCAAATGTTTGGTATGTGACATCCACGTGGCTAAATTGTGAAATTCGTGTGATTTGCATGGTTGTGATTATGATATGTGGTATTAGCTGAGAAACAAATGACGTAAGGAAATTGTAAGTGATGCAACTGGAATAATGGTGACATTAACATCTATGGCTTATCGTGGGCAAGTATTGTTGTAACGTGAAACACTTGTGAATTGTGGAATATGAGGGAAATAGTATTGATGGTTATGGAAACACTTGTAAATTATTGTTGCTACTCCCTAAGAAGTGTTGTTGTGATCTTTATGAATTGTCCATTGTTGTTGTTGTGATTGTTTGTGAATTGAAACTGTAAGGTGGGATCGGGTTGCACACAGCAACACAAAGAAATAAGGTGCGAGTTGTGGTGATCACGATGGCCGAGGTAATAAGGGTTGCCGTGGTAATAAGGGTGGAAAGTGATCGAAAATACTGTTGAAATAAAAATATGAGCAAGAATGTGAAATCTATTGATGTGGAAATGTGGAAGGGGAAACGGGAGAGTTTGTAAAACTTGTTTGGCTTGATTGTTCTTACTTTATGGATTTGGTTGTTGTTTCTGTTACTGTTACTTACTTGTCTATGGCTTGAGTTTACTTGGCGCAAAGTTTGTTCATACATACCAGTACAATTCAAGTGTACTGACGTCCTTTTTGCCGGGGGCGCTACATTCGTGTTATGATTGTAGGTGGATCTGCAGCAGGTACTCCAGCCCACCAATCGTAGCTCCCTCTTCGTCTTTCGTCAGTTGTTTTGGAGAGCCCCGTTCCTCTCAGGCCCTACGTGGCTCAGGCCGCTTGTTTCCGTAGTTTTATTTTGCTATTGTGTAAGGTATAGCCGGAGCCTTGTTACCGGCAAATACTGTATTATCCTATTGTACTTTTAGAGGCTCCGTAGACAGTGGATGTGGGTTAGAAGCTTATGTATATCCAAGTTTCATTTGTTGGGCAACGAATTGTTAATTTCACTAACTATTATGTACGTAAGTTTTGAAAAAGGTGTTCTAAATTAATTATATGGCTAGTTCTTGGAATATTGAACAAGGAAAACAAGGGGTAGCTCGTGGGATTGGAAAGGTATCCAGGTCCGCTTGACTGGGGCTACCTGGTCAGGCGCCAGTCATGTCCCTCGACTTGGGGCTTGACATGAACCAAACCAGGAAAAGTGAGGAAAGAGTTTTACTTAAAGAAAATCTGTAACATTCAATCGAACCTAAAAAAGGATTCTAAATCAATCATAAATTGGAAAGCCTTTTGAAGAACGATTCAACATACATATAAAAGCATACAGACATTCTTGAACAAGAAAGAACTGTCATGCTAATCAGAAGAGTCTAGCATAGAAAAGTTCAGAGTCATAAACAAAAAGGTCCAAATCAGTTCATAAACTCAAAATGAGTCTGAGAGAGTCAAGGGTTCAAAGTAGAACCCTAGTCCAAATACCAGATTAACCTCATCAAAATCCCCAAATTCTAGGGTTTCAAAGTCGAATCAGATATAGAGACGAGAGGCCAAGTAATTGAAACAGGCTCAGAGATCTCTTTCAGAGACTCATGAGAAAACAAATAGATAAAATAACAGGTTCAAAGCAAATAGAATGCAGAAACTAATTGAAAGCATAGTGAGGATAGAAGGAACAAGTCTTAAGATAAGCTTGGAACTTAAACAAGTTGAGAAGAGAAACGAGGCAGTATAACGCATAAGAAAACAGTAGAAGAACATGTTTAAAAAGAAATCAAACAAGGTCCAGAAGAAGGCAAATTAAAGAACTAAAAATCTTAGTAGAAAATACAGTAGAGGAATATAGAGGTATTGGAAAAGCCTAGCAAAAAGAACACATAAGATAAACATGTGAAAGCGAGATACAGCAACACAGTAGAAGAAAGACCGGAGCACAGTAGAAAGACATGCATGGTAAAGGAAAACATAAGAATACAGGAGAAGAACATGCGAGGTAGAAAAAGAAACATAAGTACATAGCATAGACAGATACACACAAAGAAAAGAAGAAGAAGAGTCAGAAAAATATTTTGCAACTTTTCAGAAACCATAAATCGAAAACAAACAGTTATGAAAAGAAAATTTGGGGAAAATACTTTAAAAGTCGAGTAGAACACAGATCTTAAAAAAATAAATAGAGAAAAACCTCAAACATCTTAGGGTTTTAGAGAAACCCTAGAAATGAGAAAGGCTTGGAAGAAAACTCAGATGTTGAGTCGAAGAGTTTAGGAATCAGGCTTCTCCACTAGGAATTACGCAGCAAGGTCGGCGATGGCCGTGAAAATTTGAGCTGGCACAGTTCTGGATGAACACCTTCGAGGTCTGTCCTTGATTCTTCAAATATCGAGCACACAGGAGTAATAGGGAGTGAGTATAAGGTTACTATGGTCGGAGGAGCCATGATTTCCGGTGAGCTTGAGGTAAGAGATGGTGAGAGAGGCTAGGGTTTTGAGAGAGTTCGAGAGAGTTTGAGAGGAGATGGATTTCAGAGGTGGCGGACCAAATGAAAATGAGGGGATTAGGGTATGGTTGGTGAATTAAAAAGGAAAGGGGTAATCGTGGTCGTTGATCAAAAGGAACAAGTGCCTGGATTAAAAGAAAATCGGGTGGATTGGATAAACAGGTTAAGGAGTTGGGTTAAGTTAGGATTTCGGATGGCCCGTTTGAAAGTGAAATTCGGTTGATTGGGGGGTTAATTTAGGCTATAATTGATATGAAATGGGGCTAGTATTTAAATAGCCAATTTTACCCCTTTTATTTTGTGAAAACAGTAAAAATAATTTTAAAAGCAAATTAAAAGTACCAAACCAATTAATAATATATAAATATTAATTAAAAAATATTGAAACCAATTTTAAAATTATAGAAATGCTATTAATCTTAAAATAGGCTAAAATTGCAATTGTATGCAATTTGGCTTTAAAAATACCAGATAAATTTGTAAAAATATACAAAAATCACCTTAACTATATTTTGGTATAAATATGAGAATAAAATAAATTATTTACAAAAATTTGATAGTTTTGGGAATAATTACTAATTTTTGTACTGCTAAAATAGACAATATATTGACTTAAAAATCTTTAAAAAATTAGGAAAAATACCGAAATACTTGGGCATGCTTATATATGCATGTATATAATATTTTGAAAGTGTTTTATATCTGAAAAATACATAGAGAAAAATTGGGTATCAATAGAAGGAAGTGTTCATGTGCTATTCAATGAGACATCCTTCTCTAAAAAGGAGGAAACAATGATGATTAAGATAATTAACCACTTTTGGTACCTGGGAAATATCTTAAGTTTCGAATGGGAAGGCTGATTTGATGAGTAAGATGAAGGAGACAGGTCAGAGACAACGCAATATCATTTTCTACTTCTCAAGAGAACCTGGTACTTCTATCATTACCCCTAAAGCCTTGTAGGACTGGATTACTAAAATGCAAGAGGAACTGCATCAGCTTGAAATAAATAAGGTATGGCACCTGGTACCTAGACCCTCAGACAGAACCATCATAGAGACCACGTGGGTATTTAAGAATGAGCTGGATGAACATGGAAATACTACAAGGAACAAAGCAAGGCTTGTTGTCCAAGGATTCAATCAAGAGGAAAGGATCGATTAAGATGAGACTTTTGGCCTAGTAGCTCACGTGGAAGCTATTAGGATCCACATTGCCTTTGCTTCATATATGGAATTTACCTTATTCTGAATGAATGTGAAGAGTGCCTTCCTGAATGGTTTTCTCAAAGAAAGAGTCTATGTCAAGCTAGCTCCAGGCTTTTGAACATCATGTACGTCCTGAACATGTATTAAAATTGGATGAGGCACTATACGGATTAAAGATGCCTCTAGCGCATGGTATGAGAGACTATCCAGTTTCTCGTGGAAAAATGGCTTCACACGGAGGAAGATTGATAATACAGTGTCCTTTATAAAACGGGGAAGGAACCTGCTCAGTGATCAGATTTATATGGATGACATCATATTTGGAGCTACAGCTAACTCATTATGTGAAAATCTACTAAACTCATGGGAAATGAGTTTGAAATGAGTATGATGGGGGAACTGAATGTCTTCCTGGGTCTTCAAGTGAAGCAGTCCATAAAGGGAACATGTATCAGTCAGAAATACATCAAAACACTATTGAAAAGGATTGATATGGCAACATGGGAATCATTGGATCTCTACTGTACCTTAGTGCTAGTAGGCCAGACATTGTATTCAGTGTGGGATTACATGCAAGGTTCCAATCAAATCCTGAGGAATCTCATCCGAAGGATGCTAAGAGAATTCTATGATATTTTAAGGCCACACAGAATCTGGTTCTGTACTATCCTTTAGGTGATAACTTCAACCTTATTGGTTATGCTGACACTGATTATGCAGGTTATCTAGTAGACAGGAAAACTACATCTGGAATGGCCTATTTCCTTGGATCATGTTTTATCTCATGGGGTACAAGGAAACAAAACTCAGTAGCTCTCTCAACAGCTCAAGGAGAATAAAATCATGAGGCAGTTGCATCAATTGGAAGATTTCAGCGTATACATTGACTGTGTACCGCTTCTATGTGTCAACACCAGTTCTATCAACATAACAAAGAACCAGGTTCAACACAAGAAAACCAAGCACATTGATGTCAGACACCATTTTCTTAGGGACTATATGGATAAGGGCCATATTTGTATAAGATTTTGTTGCACAGAAGATCAAATTGCAGATATCTTCACCAAAGCTCTGAGCGGGGAACACTTTTAGAAACAAGATGGCATTAGGATTACTTGAACGTAATTGAGAACCTGGTTCGGTTGACATGACTATGATATTCACATTAAGGTAAAATTGGCTAAAGTGTCTTCTGACTAGGCCTAACTCACATCTATACTGTTGTAGTTAAACATGCATGACGATCATAGAAGATAAAGGTACTTTGTTGAACTTCGGAGCAAAGATGCAAAAACCCTTTTACAAAAATATTTCAGGAAACTGGTTCTTGCACCACAAGTTAGTAGTAATGTATTTTTCACATGCTTGTTCATAAAAAGGATAGCAAAATTAATTCAACTGCCACATCATCCGACTTTTCAGACCAGTAGTTCTAAACCATATTCTCCCTTTGCATATTTTTAATTTTTCCTTCAGAACTCTCTACCACTTCTCTCACCATGGCCAACAGTAATCATCTTTTCCTCTTGCCATCAATATCACTCCCACATCTCCTTCTCCCTTAACACCATCACCAGAAACCCACTTCTTCACTATTCCTGATAATACTGTACACATACAGATTTCCTCCTCATCTCCAGTCACCTCTAATCTTCTCCAGTCACCTCATCTCCAGTCTCATTTCCATGTGTTCCAAACCCTAATTATCTTCTATTCCTGAATCTCTGGGGGGAGAAACTCCATTCTTAGGGGATGAAAGAACTCTAGTGCTTTTTGAGTCTCCGGTTCATGACACTATCATAGAAGAATTTGTTGAAGAACCTGATTCTCTTTTAGCTTAAACAAACCAGGTGGTTATGGAAGAAAGAGGCTTTTGAGCCTGCCTTGCAAAAGAGTAAGAAGAATATTAAGAAAAAACAAAGAAGAGGTTGATGAAATAGGGGGAAAGTGTGGCTGATAAATGCATTCCAGTGGTTGAGGTTGATAAAGATGTTGTGGAGGAACCTAGTTCCTTAGTGAAAAGATCTACAAAAGGTTGTGGCTAAGAAAGATTTGTTTGAGGGTGACATTATGGCTGCTGCAAGCAGGAATGGGAAGTTTATTGAAATATCTACAAAACAAAAGTGGAAAACTGTAGGAGGACCTGGTTCAATGAAGACCATTCTAAGTGACAGTGGCCTTGGGCAGGAGAGTTAACTCAGAAAAATTCTTGTGGGGTCGCACGCTTGCCCAACAATCTAGGAGATGGCAGGAATTAGAAAAGTTTTGGACTTAGGCAACTAGTGGAGAAACTGCGAGAGAAACTGCTTGACTAGCAGTTGTCTGCAACTACCCACATGGACCTAGCTCTCAAAACCATTGTTGCCTCCTCTTCCTAGCCTCCCTCTTTTAGTGCCCCCTAGGATCTTCTCAGTGGCCAGTTATCTTTTGCTCTGATGATTTTGTGGCTGTTGTTTTTTTCTTGTTCGTCTTTTGTGATGCCATGTTGGATTTCACCGTTGATGCTCCTGTTGACATATTCAAATTTCTTATCAATAAAACAGCTCCTCTTTTGTTAGTACGATGCTTGTTTTCCCTTTTTCTTCTCTTTTCTATCATGATTGTGTGCACATATGTGGCATGAGTTAGCCTTGTTAGACTTCTTTATGGATTTTTGTCCAATTGTATCTTTTTGTTGATGCCAAAAGGGGGAAGAATAGAGTTAAGGGGAACATATGTCAGGAGGAAAAATAGAGTCAGGGGGAATATATCAAGTTGCTGGTACCTTATCTAGTTAAGTAAAATAGTCATCAATGTTAAAAGTTTGTTATAATCAAAAACGGGGAAATTAATGGGCTTAAGGTCTATTTATCTATGTTTTAATGATCTAAAAACTTTCTGTATGGAACCAAATAAAAGACCAAGAATGATAATAAAAAGTCAGGGTGAACATATGGGGAAGTAAGAAGGGGCATAAAGTCAGGGGTGACTTGTGGTCTCCTGTTATTTAATCTGGTTCTCTGAACTCTAACTCATCATTTTCAATGCTAAGTTTGTCATCATCAAAACAGGGGAAATTGATAGGTTTTCAATATCTATGCCTTGTGTTTTGATGATCTAACAAAATTAATGTCAAGAACCAGATAGGGAACCTGACTAACTTGGATTACACTGCATCTAACGGATTCCAGCCAAATGTGAGCTTGCTACAACTTCAGGAGGTAGGAACCCAGACAAGGACCTGATACTCTTGCGGGTTCCTCAGAGCAGAACAAAGTCAATTGGACACAGTTGGAAATGAAGATTCTACCGCACTGCACTGTTTCGACCGCCCACTCATTCTCTGATCAAGTAAAGTACAATGATTCAAGTTATTCAACTTAAGACAATCTGGGCAGTGTGCACAAGTACCAGATCAGGAACCTGTTCCCTTGGTGCTCTCTTGATAGAAGTACAAGTCAACCATACAGTTGGATCGCAACTGCAGAAAGTGACTTTCCGCAACTGTACAAAGAGAAACACAATAGGGACATGATCCCTTAGCGTTCTCTAACAGAAGTACAAGTCAAATATTCACTTGGAACACAACTGAGTGACTGTCCGCAGCTATACAAAGAGGAATAAAATAGGGATCTAGTCCCCTAGGGTTCTCTGACAAAAGTACAAAGTCAACTACAGCTGGAAAGTCACTGCAGAAAGTGACTGTTTACAATAGTGCAGTAGACAGAGCAATAGACAGTGCATCATTCACTTTTCATTGAGCTTGGACATCACCATTGCGAATTGACATCACTAAGGTAATGTCTTGTGTAGTATAAACCTCATGCAAGGCACAAGATTCTAGTTCAACACCTGAAAATAAAAAAAATGAAAATTCTCTCAAGTGCTCAAGAACCTCTCTCAACAACAAAGTTGCTTCAACCTCAAGGACCTAATCCGAGATGGAAGATATCTTAAGTCCATAGGTTGTTGAATCTTTGTTATGTGTTCTTTATCATAATTCCTAGTTTGCTTTGTTAGAAGCATTGTCATAAGCAAAAGCCTTTGTAACCATAGTGTGACAAAGTGGCTTGTGGTGGAAAAATCACAAGTTAGTCAAAACCTTTGTAACCGTAGTGTGATAAAGTAGCTTGTGGTGGAAATACCACAAGTTAGTAAAATTCTTTGTAACTAGGATAGTTATAGAGTGGCTTGTGATGAGAGCATTACAAGTTAGTTGAAGTCTTTGCAATAGGGTTATTGTAAAGTGGTTTGTAATAGAGAGATTGCAAGCTAGTGAAGTTAAAATCCCACAGGTGTAGGTCGTGGTTTTTTTATCCCCTTGTGTGGGATTTTTCCACGAAGAAATCCTCGGCCTCAGTTACACACAGCTTTACTAGCATTCACCTACAAAGGACTAGGTACTTTACTATTTGGTGGACTTACAGAAACTGAGCACTGTACCAAACTGATATAGGACCAGATCGCTATACAGTGTGGTTAATTAGTATTTCCAGAGAAAACATATAGAGAACCCAATTCTCTATACAGTCTGGTGGATGCACAATTTTTAACATCTTGCAATTGGAAGAATTTGCCTATAAAAACAACTATCAATCCAGTATTCAGATAGCACCGTATAAGGCTTTATATGGTAGGCGGTGTAGATCCCCGGTGAGTTGGTTTGAGCAAGGTGAGGCAAGATTATTGGACACATACTTGGTTCAGGATGCTTTGGAAATGTTTAAGGTGATTCAGGATAGACTCCGTACAGCCTAGTCCAGACAAAAGAGTTACGTGGACCGGAAGGTTCGTGATGTTTCCTATATGGTTGGACAGCGGGTTCTACTTTGGGTTTCACCTATGAAGGGCGTTATGAGATTCGGGAAAAAAGGGAAGTTGAGTCCGAGGTTTATTGGTCCTTTTGGTATATTGAGACGTATTGGGGAGGTTGTTTATGAGCATGCCTTACCTTCCAGCTTGGCAGGAGTTCATCTGGTATTTCATGTTTCGATGCTCCGGAGGTATGACAGTGATCTATCGCACGTGTTAGATTTCAGTTCAGTCCAGTTGGACAAGGATCTATCTTATGATGAGGATCCAGTGACAACATTGGACAGGCAGGTTTGAAAGCTGAGGAAAAAGAACATTGCATTAGTAAATGTTCAGTGGCGGGATCAGTCGGTGAGGAGGCAACCTGGGAGATCGAGCAGGATATGCACAGCCATTAACCTTATCTTTTCACTACTTCAGGTATATCTCTATGCTCATTCGAGGACGAACGAATGTTTAAATGTGGGAGGATGTAAGGACCCGGCCGATCGTTTTAAGAATTAACGCCCCTATTCGCTATAAACTACTTTCCCCATGTTTGTTTCAACTATTTAGATTTGTCGGGATGTTTAGTTTTGAGTTTTGGAGAGTTTTGGAACACTTAGTTTCTAAATAAAAGTTTAAGTTTTAGAAATTGGACCGTAATCGGAGCAATGTGAAGACAGCCTCGAAATGGAATTCGGTTGGTTCCGTTAGCTCTGTTGAGTGATTTTGGGTTAAGGGGCATGTTCGGATTTGTTTTGGAGGTTCGTAGCTTATTTGGCTTGAAATACTGAAAGTTGAATTTTCAGAAGTTTCCGGTTCGATAGTGAGATTTTGATCTAAGGTTCAGAATGGGATTTCGGAAGTTGGAATAGCTTCATAGTGTTGAATGTGACGTGTATTTTAGGTCATTAGGACGAGGTTTGATAGAACTTTTGATCGAATGCGTAATTTGAGAGTTTTTGAGTTCCTAGTCTCGAATCCATGGTTAATTCAATGTTTCAATATTGTTTTAGGTGTTTTGATTGGTATAAGTTTGGACAGTAGTATTAGACTTGTTTGTGCTTTTGGTTGAGGTCGCGGGGGCTTCAGGATGATTTCGGATGGTTGACGGAAGGATTTGGAATTAGGAGTTACAGGTAAAGTTATGACTGTTGTCATAAATGCATCTACAGTTGAGAGGCCACAGGTGCAACTCCTGCAGATGCGGAATCAAGCCGCAGAAGTGGCCAGATGAGGAAAGGCCCGGAACTGCAAATACGAAAAATGTGCCGCACCTGCGTTACTGCAGATGCGGATTCTGGGTCACAGGTGCGGCGAAGTGGTTTTAAGAGGAAATCACAGGAGCGGTCCCCTTGACCGCAGAAGCAGTACCGCAGATGCAGAAGGTGGAAAATTATAAAAATTTTGAGGGTTTGGTTTCAAAAAGTTAGAAATTGATTTGGAGCTCGGGAGAGGGTGATTTTGGGAGACTTTTTAAGAGAAAATCAGTATGTAACGATTCCTTATCCCTTTCTAGTTGTATTCCTATAATCTAATCTTAGTTTTGTCATTTAATTTTGTATTGGAGATGAGAATTGGGCAAAAATTTGAAGAAAGTTCCTAGACATAGATTTCGAGTTTTGATTGGGAATTTGACATTGGATTTGGATAATTTTGGTATGCATGAACTCTTGAGAGTGTGAGGATTCTGAAAATATAAATTTTACACGATTCCGAGATGTGGGCCCGAGGGGCGTTTTGGTTGTTTTACCTAATTTCGCGTATTATCTTAGAATTAATGTGTAGAATCAGTTACTTGAAGTGTTATTTACATTATACAATTGAATTGAATATATTTGTGCCATTTGGAGTTGAGTACTCGTGGCAAAAACGTGGTTTCGGGTTGATTTTGAGTCGGTTCGAGGTAAGTGGCTTGCCTAACCTTGTGTAGGGGAAACTCCCCTTACAATTTTGTATTATTGATAATTGAACTTCCTTGTACGTGAGGTGACGGGTGCGTACTTGTGCTAATTGTTGAAAATATGGTTTTCATTAAGTAATTACAATTGTGTTTCTTTTCCTGGTTATACTGCTTGAAATTTGAGCTTGTTGTTAGCTTAGGGGAGCATGTCTAATTGACTTAATTGTCTTACTTGCTGAAACTGCCTTATTTGGATTACGTGTAGCATGCTAGTCTAAAAATACCTATTTTATCTTGGTATGGAATTTGAATTGAACTATGTATTCTTCTTATTGTTGTTGTATGTTTACTTTGGGACTACGGGACGGTATCCCGGGAGATCCCACTGTATGTTTACTTTAGGACTACGGATCGGTATTCCGAGAGTTCCCTTCGCAATATAAGTTGGACTACGGGACGGTATGTCGGGAGATCCACTGATATTTATATTTGGAACTACAGGATGGTATCGTGGGAGATCCCCTGTTATTATCTCTGTGTTTAGCTGTATTTCTTTCTGTGTCTACTTTGCCTCTGTAGTAGTTGCTTCTGTTCTTTCTATCCCGTGTTACTTTTACTGTTGTACTTGTTTATACTGTTTTGTTCTACATTGTCGTGTGCTCATGCCCTTTCCGCTCTTGCCCTTTCTGCGCATGTTTTTCATGGGCAGATCCAGGTACTTTCACTCAGTCTTATCATCCTTGAGGCGAGACACTTCTGTAGAGACTTCGAGGTATATCTACCGCGTCTGCAGGCCGAGAAGTCCCTTTCTATTTTTCTATAATAGTATAGACCTTCTGTATTTTCCTTTTGCTAGACATTTTCGGAGTTAGAGCTTTTTATGTAACATCTTAGCTTGTGATTCATGGGGTTCTGGATTTTGGGAGTGTTAAATTGAGATTCTTGTACTGTTATATGCCGGCCGGCATCTTAAAAACTATCTCATTTTAGTATCTCGGTTTTATATTATTTTCTTTCTTCAAATTGTTTCTTTTCTGCATTTATTAGGCTTTTCTAGACATAAAGACTAGGTGCCATCACGATAGTTCACGGAGGGCGAACTGGGGTTGTTACAACTAACTCCGCAGACCTGCTGGAAGACTGATCAGCACTCACTATCATGTCCCGCGACTCTAGGATATGTACACAAGGTGCATGGAGTAATGTGAGTACGCCAACTCAGTAAGTAATAAAAGTAAAAGCAGTTGAGCAGTAAGAAAACTTGTAATTCCACGTCATAGCACTACAGCAAAACCATATATGTCCAGAACAATACAGTAAATTAATTAACTCGTAAAACAACTCGATTAAGTAAAACATTTTTCAATAATTTCAAACCAACAGTGAAAATAGTGAGTAGAAGGATAGATACGTAAACAACCCTTCGGGCAAAACATGTACCATAAACTGCCCCCCGGGCAAATTATCAATAGAACCAGCCCCTCGAGCTACCTCACAATGACTCGTAATCAACCCCTCGGACAACATGAAACAACAACAACCCCTCAGGCAATATCACATCACTCACACTGGGTACTCGCGTTCACTGGGGGTTGTTCAAACTTTGGAGGTGCTCCTACAGCCCAAGCGTTATCACAAGCCATATCGTTTCATAACAAATTAGTCCCTCAGCCTATCATATATCATAGAACAGTACACATGCTGCGGCACACAGCGCAATCCCAAAATAGCCTCACAACACAGGTCCTCGGCCTCACTGAGTCAGAAGCCTCTAAAGCCACTCGGACAATAGTAAAACATGATGCTCAGCACAAAATATCATTTAAAATGTCAAAACGGGGTAAATACGGCTGAGTTATGAAAAGTGAAAATACATCATGACTGAGTACAGATATTGTGAGCATGTGATTCTTGCCCTATATGAAATACTTCTATAAAATCAAAAAAAATAGATTTTTTCCAATTGATTTCCATTTCATAGGATATTTGTAGGATTTTATTAATTGTTCGCATTTTTGTGCACATTTAATTTTGTTTAAAATCATAAAACATATCAAAAATATCCTGCATTACATTTAGATTCTTGTTTTTATATTTTAAGGATTAATTAATTAACTAATTGCTTTATTAAAAATGAAAATTACGAAAAATGGCTCATTTTTTGCATTCTTAGCTTTTAATTTAGGATTATTAATTTTCTCTTTTAAATTAGGATCAAGTAATTTTTTATAAATATTATAGTTAGATAATTAGCTTAATTTTATAACTTAAATAATTTACGAATTTAGTTTAAGTTTTTTATTAATTAAAGGAAAAAAGAAAAAGAAAAAAAGAAAAAGGAAATTGAAAAGGCTGGTTTTTAAATTAAATTGGGCCAAATTTGATGCCAAGCCCAAAATTCCACCCTAATTCAGCCTCATACTCAATGCCCTTTACCCAGTCCAGCCCACCTTAGACCAAAGACCCCGTTTATGTAACCTTTCATCACGACTGTTGGATCATTTTGGTCCAACGGCTCGGAACTAGTCCCCATCCCCTATAAAACTGTCCTAACCACACCCCCATACCCTTCAAACTCCTTCCATTTCCCCCTTTCCCGTATCTCACCCTAAAAACCCTAACCAGTCCGCCCCAAAATCCTTTTTGTTCATTAGCCGGCGGCGGCTACCTTGATCCCTCCAAACCCACCCAAATCGATACTCTATACTCATCAATCTCCCCTCATCATCAAACTATCACCTCATTCTCCAAAATTCCCATCAAATGCTCACAGAGCTGGATCTAAATAAATATAAAGATCGAGTTAGTTTTCTCCTTTGGCGATTCGTTGGTTTTTCAAGTCTCGTGTTGGCTTGAAATCTATGCTAGTCGATTGTTCTTGGCGATAACAATAGATTAGCGTTCATTTCGGATCATCCTGGAGTTATTTGAACCCCATTGTTTTGGCCAGTGCATATCAAAGTTTTCTTCCTTATATTTGTTTAGGTAATAACCAGTCTGCATTCTTATTTTCTCTAATTTCCGTGTTTTAGCATATCTAGGTTTTAAATTTTTGCTTTGCATGATTCCATTTTTAAATTATTCTATGTTAATTTTTGTGTTTATTTAGAGTTGGTTGGATCTTCATCTTAGTAGCTAAACAATTAGTTTAATTGCATTTGTTAATAAATTGTTGTCTTTTGAGTGTTTCTTTTAAAATCTATTTTTTGTTTAATTCAGAGGTTGTCTGCTTAAACCATTGCTGAATTCATTTCTGATTATTGGTTGGAATTCAATTTGGGCTTGTTAGTGCAGAAGCCCAATGGGAGGTTTGAGCATGTTTGGCTATATGGCCCAAACTGCTGGTATTTTCTGTAAGGTAAATAATAGAAGTTAAAGGGTATTTAGGAGAATTGAATAGAAAGAATCTTTCCGAACTATCTGGGGAGTTTCTAGGAAGGTGGGAGTTGGGTGGATTAACAAATAGGCTTAAATATATGGTCTGAAATGAATAAAAGGAAATTGAGAAGGGGTGATAATAAAAAGGAAGAAATTTAAGTGTGCTGCCCTAAAAGCCTTGATATAAGAGGCTCATTTTCCTTATTTCTAGGGATAGATTTTCAGAACCTAAAAACTCACCCTAAACGGCAGCTTTACTGTTCCATTAAGATCAATATTCTGATATGAGAGAGGAGAAAAGTTTGAGTAATTTCTAGCAATCTCTAGTTTTGTTAAATCAAAATATGGATTAAACTCGAGTTGTGTTACTGCTATCATTGGTTGATGTGCTACAATTTTATTTTCTCTGCTGTTCTTCTGTTGATACCACATTCCTCACTTGGTTCTTGTTCTATAATATGATATTTCTTTTGAGTGGCCATTGGAGTGCAAGTGTGTTCTTCTTTAAGAGATATACCTATAATATGGAGTTGATGTGCAAATGTTAATGGAAGTTGATATTCAAATGATTAAACTTTAGTTTGGTTTTACATTTGATTCTTTCAAGTTGTTTAGTGTTTTGTAATATTCTTAGTTTTTTATTTTTGTTTATCATATGTTATACCATGAAAATGATAAAAATAATTAAACTTATTAAATGGGACTCTAAAAATACGTGATCAATTACCAAGCTACTTTGAGCAGATAATGCTAGTATTATGAATTTTAATGATGGGGCGAAAGATAAATGAGGTAATGAGCGAACGAAAAGGCATGTTGCCCGAGAGTAAGCTTGATCAAATGGGATTTTTAGGTCGAGCTCGTGATGTCGGGGACGCTCGGGAGTAATGTAACAGCTAGAGATATAATCAGACGAAGCTAGTTAAAACTAAAATTGAGTTTGTACGATGAAGAACACATATATAGGCAAAGGATATCAAAGTATCCTTAATATGAATGAGAGCCAATAAGTATTAGTAAGAAAAGAGAGAGAGAGATATTATCGCACTTTGTAGAATTGCAGGAGCAACATCAGTCCTTTACCAAGTAGTGCGAGTCCCCTTTATATAGGAGAGGAGACTTAGTAACGAATACATGTATATCTAATTTATGAAATATGGAGATATGACGGCTTGATTGCACACCCTAGTATATGCTAGGGACAGGTCGGCCATGTCAGATTTAACCGCATGCCTTGGAGACTTCCTTTCTTTATCCCGATCTCAGCCCAGAATTAGCTCTTGATAGAGCCCGAAGGAAAGGACTGAGTTATGGCTTCATATCCTTGGGATCTCGAGATATCTTACCAAGGTGAATTCATGTCTTCTGGGTATCGAGGTACCTCCCCGAGATGGCTTGATGGCGGGAAATCAGGCCCTCTGATTTTACCGCGTACAGATAGCCTTCGTGTTTCTTAGATGGTAGGGATAAGAAATATTTTTGACACCCCATTTTACGGGTTCTTGAAATGTCATCATGCTGTTAGCGTAGCCCTTCACAGTAATGTGGAGGCATTTTACCTTTTCACTACTCCAAGGTTTTTCATAAATATCATGATTCCTTGCTCCTCGGGATCATATCGCTTATTTATCGATTCAACTTCCATTAACGCATTAATTGCGCCTGTCGTTACGCTTTTTGACGGCAGTAATGCGCTGTCGGTTACTTTGTACCCCCTATATATGAGGCTTATCGCGATCAACTTTTCATTCAAACTTCCTTCTATATCTATCTTTCTCTCCTTTCCTGCCATTTTTTAGTCTTTGTTATGTTTGAGGTCCACGGACTCAAGATCTTATCCCATATATGCCATGGCCCAACTCTCGATCCCCTTTTGGTCGCACGAATTTGTGCCATCGTGAGGTCATCATTGTTGTTATTGTTGTTGTGGCTGTTGTTATTGTTGATGCTGTTTCTATCCCCGTTGGCTTAGAGCGACAAAGTAGGGGATCGATTTTCTCCGAATCAGGGAAAAATTCAAACTATACACCACTGCTCAAGAGGGGGCTCAGTTTATACACTGTTGCTCATCCTCCTTCCTTGGCTCGGCGTTTACATCCTTTTTGGATCCCTGAGGGGATAGTGATGGTTTCCGCCGGCTGTTGTCTCCCGGGCCGAGGCAACGCTTCAGAAAATGGCATCGAGATGGTTGTACTGGCAAGGTTTGTACTAGTCAAACTTTTCATCCAGCCACTTCCATTCTTATTCCGGCATATCTTTGTCATTTTGCTCTTCTCCTCTGCCTCCCTCTTCTATAGCCTTCCTTTTGGAGATGCCCTTTTCTAGAGGATTTAGGATGAGATCCCTGAGGGAATCGGCCATGGAAGATATTGTCTTTGAGGTTATGTGCCTGAGGGGGTGGTAATGGGAGCACAACATAAATAGGCTAGATCCTTAGACTTGCATATTACCTGTATTTGTTCATTCTTTTTGTGTAAAATGTAATCATATGTAAGGATATCTCGAGGGTTGTTGTAAGCGAATATTTTGTGCAAATATAACAGACTTTCTCTTGGTTTCTTCCTTCGATGTTTTCCGCCTATATATATATATATATATATATATATATATATATATATATATATATATATATATATATATATATATATATATATATATA
>MU670834.1:26791-84576 GCA_026770625.1 Nicotiana glauca
AAATATATATATATATATATATATATATATATATATATATATATATATATATATATATATATATATATATATATTGGCTTCGAGTCCATATTCCTGTTATGTCATCTGTGATACTGACCTCGGGCGCGAGTGTTGCATCCGGCCTTATGTTGATGAACTGGCTATATGCGGGGTCCTTTTGTGACTCCCCCACCTGGGTCCAAATTGGGCCAACAACCCCATGTCGTCGGAGCTCTTTCTCCACGCGAGAGTGTGCTCGAAGTCTTTGGGCTCGTAGAATGGCCGTTGAGAAGAGACTCATTTAAGGATCCACGGTTTCAAAATGCCGGTATCTTCCCGGAGGTGATCTCTAAATGGAGATCTGGTTGTGCTTTGGGCCGTCCTGGTCATTACTCGGAGATAGTTTTGTGCGGGCGTTTTTGTTAAGTACGTCTCCCCCTTGTAAATTAGCCCCTTATGGCGAAGGCCTCTTGGGGCTGTATGCCAAGTTGATGGAGACACTGTTGGTCTACTTTTGGGCATTGTCTTGTCATGACGGAAGTCCATGGGATCAGAGTTGGTGTCGGGGTTCGGCGCCTTTGATTGGTGCTGGCTCATTCTGGCCCATTTCTTGTGCGCTTGTGTAGTTGCTTCCGTCCAGGGGTTCCAAGAACTTGCTAATTTTATTGAGCTTGGCGGATCGTGCCTTTAGTAGCCATTCGCCTGGGGTGCGGCATAAATCGAGCATAACTTTGGATGAGATATGTGGTGTATCCTTGTGAAGGAGCTTTTATTGGGGCGAGACTGGCCCGAGCCTCCGAGGAGAATGTGTTGTCCGAGCCTGATATTGTTCCTTAATGCCAGCAAGGGTAGAGTTACTTTGGAGGGTGTTTGGTAGTTGAGTAGGCTTTGCCAGCTTCCCGTTGTGGTAATTTTTGGCCCGATCCCTCTACGTCTTGGTTCTTTGAGTTTTGATTCAAGTCGATATGGTCATGGAACTGCAGCTTGATTCTTCAAAGAGACCGGATTGGGAACAGCCGGTGCCCGGACTGGCATAGCATTATGTGGAACTGCGGATGGCGAATGAGTGGTGATTTATTGCCGATGATTTGAGTTAGGCCGGAGCGGGCCTTCGAAGGGGGCATTTTCTTGTAGGGACTTATGCCGAGGGTACCGTTGAATCTGCTTGAGAGAAGATAGTCGAGCGTGGTGCCCGGCTTGTTTACGACTGATGCCCCAAAGAATGCCCACCATCAGAGTATCGACCTTGCCATTCTCCTTTCTATTATTTTTTATAGAATTATTCTTGTAGATGGAGGGCGCATCTTTTGTGCATATATGTATGTAAAAATGAAAAAATAAGAGGAGTCATGAGTTTCTTTACCTCCTTTGTATTGTGTTTGACTCGACGGATTGGTTTCCGTGTTTCGGTGGGACCCTCGCGGGTTCGAAAATTGATCAATTTAGGCCAGGGGACCTTTGAGTGTGATTTTCTGATGCGAGCAGGCGTCAGAACCTTTTCGTTTTGTCTAGCTGCCTCTGATCTTGAGTCCGGTTTTGTCGAGCCCGCCTGTCTTTTGGTTTCTTTGCGCCGGTGTGGGCGAATGTTCGAGCCGAGATTGTGATGAAAGATGCCAGGTCGGGACTGAAAACAGTGGCTTACTCGAGGAGCACCAATGTCGCCAAAGTTGAGTTTGCAGAAGATCCTCAATCCTGCCTAAAATAGCAGAGATTACGTGAAGTAGATATCCCAGAGGGAAGTCTTTGAGGAGATTCTCGCAAGGGGTTTTTTATCTTTCAAGGGAGATTAGGCCAAAGGAGAGGAGCTTCGATGCCATATTCCCGCTGCCCGACGTTGAGGATGAGGAGGAGGAGACCGCTGGGTTGTGACTGTTGGAAAGAAGTGGAATGACTATTTTTCGCCTCCTTTGTTATATATATATAATTTTCCATATTCTACGTAAGTTGGGGCTGCGTCTTGTCGTCAATCCGTAGCAATAAGAGGGGGAACCCCGCAACTTATATTCTTTGTATTTCCATTTGCTGGAATTTCAATTGTGTCGATTCGATTCTAAATTTGCCCTAAGGCTTGTATGTTTTGCTCGTTTTCGGGTTTAGTCTCCGAGTCGGGATCCGACTCGAGCTTAATTTACCATCGAGATTGGCGCTCATCTGGGTTGGCGATGATGGCTTTTATTTTTTGCTTTTGGGTGTTTGATCGTTTAAACTTATTTAGGGTCCAGTCTCCGAGTCTCGTTGCGATTCGAGTTTTAATTGACCCTTAAGCTGTCAGTTTTGGCTGGCAACAAGGGCTATTATGTTTTTGGTCGTAGAGACCTTTTGATATAAGGCTCGTAGGTTTGTTTAGTTAATTATTTTGGATCCGGTCTCCTAATCGAGTTACGATTCGAGCTCCCTTTAATCCTCAAGTTTTCAATTTGGCTGGCGACAATGGCTCTTATGCTTTTTGGTCGTAGAGACCTTTTGATATGTGGCTCGTAGGCCTACTTAGATGGAGACAATGGCTCTTACACTGTTTTTGCCCGTGGGCTTTTTGTAGGCTTTGTTTTCTGCTCACTAAGATCTTTCCTGAAAGATTTTTTCCTGGCTTGTCGTCGATTCCAGAGGAACCTCGATTTCAGGTCGTAATCAGCGATATTTTGAGCACCTTAGAAGGTTCATAGCCCATTGTTTGCCTTTTGAGGGAAGCCTATTTTAATCAGTTCTTTTCGAAATATATTCGAAGTTGTGTCCTACGATTTTAGTGACGGTCGAGCGTCCCCGAATCGCGTTATTTTTGCTGTATCAGCCATTTTGATCGTATTTATATGTGTTTGGCTGTAGCTATTTTTTTATCCCGAGTAATAGTTTAGGCATCTACATCGAGGGTATGACCTTTCGGGATTCTTACAAATGCGACGTATAGCCTAAACTTCGAGATTTTCATACCTATTGAGGTCTTACAGTTTTAATGCCTATTGAGTTCTTACAGTTTTTTTGGCAATGTAATATGGCGATTGTCGTCAGTCTCCGATTCATCAAGTTATTTAAGAGTGAAGATCGCTTCTTGTGAACTCAAAGCTGTGTTTTTGGGTCTTTACGAGCCCGGAGTTTCAATCCTGGAGTTGTGTGAGTGCCCTATTGCAGGCATTAATTCTCCGAGTATTCTAAGATGCACTTGGTGAAGAGATCCCTGGCAGGAATGCGCTGTGATTTCTCCGTTCTAGGGAAGGAGTGCTGGAAAGCGTCCTTTAATCCGTTGGTGCAATATAACTTGTTGTATTGGCCTTATCTATATCGGGCCAGGGCAGATCGCTTGCGGTTTGTCCTGCCTGAAAGACATTACGTTCTCATAGCCCCGAATCGGAGGCCGTTTGGGGCATTTTGAACTGTTGGCACCTGTTCCTGAATTTTTTGGGATGTTTCAGGGGAAATATTTATTGCTTCACTCTGGGAAGGCGTTCCCTAATCTAGAAAGTATTTTTGATTCATTTGATACAGTAGTATACATTTTTGCTGACGATGCCTGAATACACTAGTGTTTCGATACATCATTTTTCTTACAGGAAACCTTGTCTGGTGTTTTCCGAAGTTCCCCCGAGCGGGTCACTTTTGGGGGAATGCCTTCTCGCTTGTTTAACGGCCACCGCGTTTGTTCTGAAAATCTTGCGGAGTTCCCCTCCTAGTGGCTTGCAAATGTTACCTCAATAAAAACCTTGCCGATAAAAACTTTTCTTTTTAGGATTAAAACTCGATTGAAGGAAAACAGTGCAACGGGTGCACCATTGGGGCTTCGGGGTTCTGTAGCAGTACTAACATCTAGGCAGCTTCCGATTTGGGTGTCCGCATAAGGGTTAATCTCAGACTTGAAAAAATAACATAAAAAATGAATGGTTGTACCTTAAAGTTATGTGCGCAAGCAACGTCTTGGGACTTAGCCTATAATAACTTCCCAAGAGCAGAGGTGCAGCGCGAATTTTTCACTTTGCTTTGTCATGTTCGATCGGGGGCGAGACCTAGCCTGCTCGTGGTTTTATTTGGGGGTGGAAGTGTGAGTGCTGGCACTACATCATGTATAGCAAACACTTCCCTTGCCACGTGTTGTTCCTCGTATACGGTTTTGATCCCGTCCTTTGTCGTGAATTTTATCACCTGATGGAGGGTGGATGGTACTGCTCTCATGCAGTGTATCCAGGGTCGTTCGAATAAGGAATTATACCTCATATCTCCCTCAATGAGATGTAATTTGGCCTCTTGGATCGTGCCGGTTAAGGTAACTGGGAGGATGATTTCTCCCTTCGTTTTTGCACTAGCCATGTTGAAACCGTTGAGGACCTAAGTGGTAGGTATGATTCGTTCAAGCAGCTCGAGTCATTCTATTACCTTCTCCCTGATGATATTGGCGGAACTACCTGGATCTACGAGTACACGTTTTATCATAAATGAATTTATAAGAAAGGAGGTTGTTGTGGGGTTGGGATAGGGCCTCACTGTCTTCATCGCTGAACATGAGGGCGTCTTCTAGGATATATCCCCAAGTCCCTTTTTCCCTGGTGATGGATATCTTTGATCTTCTCACTACCGGTTCCTGCAGGGCATCGGCGCCCCCCATGATCATGTGGATGACATGTCCTGGATTGTTTGCCTCATTTTATTTTATCGCCTCTCTCTCTCAAAATTAATTTTTGGTCTGATCGCTGAGAAATTCCCGGAGATATCCTTTGTTGAGTAGTCGAGCCACCTCCACTCGTAGCTAATGGCACTCCTCCATCCTATGACTGTGCGTGTTGTGAAACTCGCATACCAGGTTATAGTTTCTCTGTGAAGGGTCTATCTGTATTGGTTTGGGCTACTTGGCGTCCCTGATCTTGCTGATAGAAAACACGATGTCTGAAACATCGACACGGAAGTTGTATTTCTATAAGTGGGGCGTGTTAGCTAGTGCTATGTTTTGAAACTGGTTCTATTGATGAGTCCTCGAGGGTCCTGTCCTCAAATATCCTTCAATCGTTGCGAGGTAGGTTGCGTCTTTGGATGTTCCTCCTATCTTTGAGGTACGGCTGGTACCTTTCTTTGTTTGGTCTTGTTTCTTTTACTAAGAGTGTGCTCGGGTATACTTAGCCCGAAAGGGCTCCTAGTTGGTTGTCCTCGGCCCTGATCTTTGACTAGTACCGGTTGTGGATATCTGGCCAAGTCACGGCTGGGTATTCGATCAGGTTCTGCTTCAGCTGCTTCGAGGCCACTGAGCTTCGTTTGTTTAGGCCTTGGGTGAAGGCTTGTACTGCCCGGTCGTCAGGGAAGGGTGGGAGTTCCATTCATTCCATTTGGAAGAGGGACGTGAATACCCGCAGCATCTCATTCTCTCTTTGTTTGATCTTGAAAATGTCGGACTTCCTCGTTGCTACCTTGATGGATCCCGCGTGTGACGAAGGAATCTTCTAGCATGGCGAATGAATATATGGAGTCGGGAGCCCAGTTGTGATACCACATCATGGCCCTTTTCGAAAGTGTTTCTCTTAATTTTTTCAGCAACACGGACTCGATTTCATCATTATTTATATCGTTCCCTTTTACAGCGCAAGTATAAGCAGTGACGTGCTCGTTGGGATCGGTGGTGCCGTTGTATTTGGGGAGTTTTGGCATCCTGAATTTTTTGGGAATATTCTTCTGGGCCACTTCATCGGGAAACGACCTCTGTACAAATTTCCTCGAATCCAGACCTTTTAGGACCGGGGGTTCTCCCGGGAAATGATCCACTCGAGAGTTGTAGGTCTCGACTTTTTTATCATTGGCCACAATCATTTTTTCACATGATTCGATCCTTTTAGTAAGGTCCTCCTGCATCTTCACTATGGCGGGGTCAGCTGTTGACCCGATATCATTTGATCTTTTGGTTATTTGCTCAGTGGAGGGAGCTGTCTCCATGTGCTGGGGGTCCTTAGATATCTTTAGAACTGAGCAATGGCTAGTTGTTGTGCCTAGAAAATTTCAAAAATAATATGAAGACTAACTTCCTATTTTTCTTGGGCCGGGGTTTTTTGAACTTCGTATTGGTCATTGTGTTGCACGCTTCTGTAGGCGTGAGAAGTTTTGTTAACTTGTTGTGCGTATTGCGAGTCTGCATCCGCTAATATTGGTTCGGGTGCATTATCGAGATGTTGTAGTGGTGCTCCGGTGGCCGGGATAGCTACACCATTTTCCCCGTAATTTTCGAGGTGGTCGTTTCTCAGCTCTGTTCACCAAGCCAAGCAGTTTTACCTAAATTCAAAGGATCTTGTACAAGAAAAACTGTGAAAGATGATATTCGTTTGTGTAATGAAACTAGCAAGAAAATAATCACTATTATTTTTTGCCCCACGGTGGGCACCAAACTGTTTACCATGAAAATGGTAATAATAATTAAATTTATTAAATTGGATTCTAAAAATACTTGATCTATTCCCAAACTAGTTTGTTTGAGCAGATGATACTGGTATTATGAATTATAACGACGTAGCGGAAGATAAACGAGGTAACGAGAGAACCAAAGGGCCTGCTCCCCGGGTGTAAGCTTGATCGAATGGGATTTCGAGGTTGACCTCGAGGTCGAGCTAAGGATATCGGGGACACTCGGGAATAATGTAACAGCTAGAGATATAACCAAACGAGCTAGTTATAACTGAAATTGAGTTTGTACGATGAAGAACACATATAGAGGCAAAGGATATCGAAGTATCCTTATTAT
The DNA here is from genome assembly GCA_026770625.1 of Nicotiana glauca. Taxonomy (NCBI): domain Eukaryota; kingdom Viridiplantae; phylum Streptophyta; class Magnoliopsida; order Solanales; family Solanaceae; genus Nicotiana; species Nicotiana glauca. Next base: position 33,495 of record MU670834.1, read on the forward strand.
CAGTGAGAGCCAATAAGTATAAGTAAGAAGAGAGAGAGAGAGAGAGAGAGAGAGAGAGAGAGAGAGAGAGAGAGAGAGAGAGAGAGAGAGAGAGAGAGAGAGAGAGANAAAATGGTAATAATAATTAAATTTATTAAATTGGATTCTAAAAATACTTGATCTATTCCCAAACTAGTTTGTTTGAGCAGATGATACTGGTATTATGAATTATAACGACGTAGCGGAAGATAAACGAGGTAACGAGAGAACCAAAGGGCCTGCTCCCCGGGTGTAAGCTTGATCGAATGGGATTTCGAGGTTGACCTCGAGGTCGAGCTAAGGATATCGGGGACACTCGGGAATAATGTAACAGCTAGAGATATAACCAAACGAGCTAGTTATAACTGAAATTGAGTTTGTACGATGAAGAACACATATAGAGGCAAAGGATATCGAAGTATCCTTATTATCAGTGAGAGCCAATAAGTATAAGTAAGAAGAGAGAGAGAGAGAGAGAGAGAGAGAGAGAGAGAGAGAGAGAGAGAGATAGAGAGAGAGAGAGAGAGAGAGAGATTATTGCACTTTGTAGAATTGTGGGAGCAACATCAGTCCTTTAAAAGGTAGGGCGAGTCCCCTTTACATAGGAGAGGAGACTTAGTAACGAATACATGTATATCTAACTTATGAAATAAAACGATATGATGGCTTGAATTAACACCCTAGCATAGGCTAGGGATAGGCCGGCCCTGTCAGATTCAATCATATGCCTTGAAGACTTCCTTTGTTAATCCCTATCTCAGCCCCGAATCAGGTGTTGATAGACCCTAAAGGAAAGGACTGAGTTGTGTCTTTATATCCTCGGGGTACCGAGATATATTACCGAGGTAGCATCATGTCTTCGAGGTATCGAGGTAAGCCCTCCTCCCCCCCCCCCCTCCCGAGATGGCTTGATGGCGGGAGATCGAGCCTTCTGATTTCATTCGTACATCATAATTTATGGTAAGTTCAGTTTTGATAATTTCACAAACAATCTTGAGGAACCAGTAATGATCAGCTCCTTAGGTTCGGTTCACATGGGGAATATGGCTAATTCGTAGGGGGAACAATATGCAGATCTAGTTCTCAGGGGGAATATCAATTCTAAGTTTGTTGTCATCAATAGGGACATTGATAGGTTACAAGTACCTTGGGCATAAGTACTTTATTTTGTGTTTTGATTATCTAACAACTTACCATTTGGAACAAGATAAGGAACCTGTTACACATTTACAAGACCTTGAGATCACAAAGTTCAAGGTTGGGATCCAGCGTGGAATATAACTCAACTCTTCAGAGTGGAAGGAACAGTTGAGGGAATAGGTCCCAACAAGTTCCCAAGGAGACTGTTTGAAGTCAACTCTCCAGTAGGAAAGTTGCTACATGCACAAGCTACTGCATAGGAATAGTGCAGCAGTCAACTTTCTATGGAAGTCTTTTTACCTACCTTCCTTATATCATTGTAAATGATTCCACTCATGTATAAATACAATAAAGGAAGGTAAAGCAACTTACTTCATGAGAGAACCAGATAAAGGACCTTAAGCATGCCTGGTAAAATCATTCAAGTTAGTCGACTCAAGAGACCATATTAAGGACCTGATACCTTGGTGTCCCCCTGACAGAAGTATAAGGCAAGTGTACAGCTGGAAAGCAACTGCAGAAAGTGATTGTCGGCAACTGTACATGCAACAGTGCAGCAAACAGTGCAACAGTAACTTCCCATTGAGAAGATGCATGTACTAACCAAGATTTGACATCACTAAGGTAATGGCTTTTGTAATAAAAACTTGGTGCAAGACACAAGGCACCCTATCCAAGACATGAAAAATTAGAAACGAAAATCCTCTCTCAAGTGCTTGCCATAACCTCTCTCAAGAACAAAGCTCTGCAACCTCAAGGACCAGATCCAATATTGAAGATATCTTAAGTCCTTAGGTTTGTTGAGACTTTGTTCTTTGTTATTCATTGTATCTCCTATCTTGTTTTCTTAGAAGTTGTTTTTAGGAAACCTAAAATCCGTAAACTCTTCAGTTTATGTTGTGACTAGGTTTAGTCATAAGTTAAAGTCTTTGTAATTAGAGAGTTACAAAGTGGCTTGTAATAAGTGTTATTACAAGTTAGAGTGATTAAAGTCTTTGTCACTAGAGAGTGACAAAGTGACTTATGGTGAGAGTGCCATAAGCTAGTCAAAGTCTTTGTAACTAGAGAGTCACAAAGTGGATTATAGTGAGAGTACCACAATTTAGTGGAGTTGAATACTTTGTAATAGTGTTATTACAAAGTGTCTTGCAATAGGTCTTTAAAAGTTAGTGAAGTTGAAGTCCTAAAATTATAGGCCGTGGTTTTTGTCCCCTTGAGTTGGGATTTTTCCATGTAAAACTCCAATGTGTTCTTTATTTACTGCCGAGCTACTATAAGAACAATTAGAGAACCAGATTCCCTACACTGGCTAGTTTTACAGTCTGTTGCTTACAGTGGGAACTTATAGAGGACTTGGTTCTCTATACATTGGGAACTTATCTTGTGTCTCATTTACATACTTGTTCAGTAATTAAAATTATACCAAACTGATATAGGACCATATCGCTATACAGTTTGGTTTATCATTATCTTCAGTGGAAACTCATAGAGAACTCGGTTCTCTATAGAGTCTGGTGGACGCTTAGTTTCTAACAGTTGGTATCAGAGCAGGTTCTTTCTAAAAGGTAACACCTAGAAAGGATCTACATGCTGCTCCACCAAACTGCAAGGAAAGTTAATCAACCAATAGGCCACAAAGATTTCAGAAGATGGTTCGTAAAAATGGTAGGATTCCAAAGAAAGGAAGTTCCAGTAGGAATTTCAAAGTATATGATTGCTGTCATAAGTGTGAAAAGCCTGAACACTTCATCAACGGCTGACCATTTCTAAAATATGAGCATCACAAACACAACTCTAACAAAGTAGAAAAAAGGAACCTGGTTCCTGACAAATGATTCAGCCAAAAAAATACAACTGACAATATTATGAAGCAAGCTCTTACTGCATGGGTAGACTCCTCCTTCGAATTAGAAAACGAACCAAATGCAGGAAGTAACTCCATGATGGCAGTGCAAAATAAAGCAAAGGAATATGATTCATTTTTTGCATTGATGGCTCAGTCCGATAAGGATGAACAGGATGACAATGATGAGGTAAATTATAGGAATGTTAAGAGAAATCTAAAGTCCTACTTTTCGAAGAAATTGATGTCATTAGCAAATGTTCTAATTGATACATATTATAGTTTTGTTAATGATAATGATGCTCTAATAATAGAGCTAGGAGATGTAGAACAATCTAGAGATGATTCGATGGTAGTGGTTATTGACTTGAAGGAAACCATAGAGAACCATAGCAAAGAAAAGAATACTCTAGTAGAGAAAATTGCTGCTACTGAGCAAGAAAGGGATGGCATGGCAGTTTCCATTGAAGATTTAAGGGAACAAGTGGAAGAAGTAACTATAGAACATAACTTTTGAAAAAGCAAACAAAAAAATGGATGGACAACACTGAGGGAGAGGAAGTGGTTAGAGGGGCTTAACTTGAGCTTAAGAGTGACCTTAAGAGAGTTAAAACAAGTCTTGTCGCTGAGCTTGAAAGAATAGACAACTTCAGGAGGATTTAAAAAGTCTTAAAATGATCTTGATAAGTTAGTTAAATGGACCCGGTCCCTTGATGTAATAAAGTCTATGTACAGGATTAATGGTGGAAACAGGCAAGGCATCGGGTTACAAAAGGCTAAAACCTCCTATAATCCCCAAAGAAAATATACAACCATGGCTGATAATAGGTTGTGCACTCACTGTAGTCAAACTGGTCATTACAAGGACTCTTGTAAAGTTAAAATTCAGTCTTTACAGAAAAACAAAGTTTTTATTAAAAAAAGAGTACTGACAAGGAACCTAGTACCCTGAAAAGAAAATATGTGCTGCCTGCATGGGCAAAAAGAAGTTTGATCCACTCGATCTATCATTATAAGGTACCCAAGCTGGCATAGGTTCCTAAGTCTAATCATTGATTTAGTGTGCAGGGAATAATGAAAGGGAGTAGTCAACGGTGGTACATGGATAGCGACTGCTCGAAGCTCATGACTGCAAGTATAAATGATTTCCTTTCACTGAAAGCCCTGCAAGGAGGGAGTGTATCCTTTAAAATGGCAAGAAGAAATACATTCTGGGAGTCCAAAGGATCGGGAAGTCTCTTCCCCACTCTAGTGAAAATGTGTACTTTGTGAAGGGGTTAAAGTATAGCTTACTAGGTATTTCCCAAATCTGTGACAAGGGGATCTTAGCTGCCTGAGCATTGTTAATGATAATGCTGAGCTATGGCATAGAAGGCTGGGCCATGCAAGTTTCATGTTGCTGAACATTTTAGTCAAAAAGTACCTGGTTCATGATCATCAAAATTCAAACTTCAAGGATCACAGTGTATGATGCATGGGCTAAGGGAAGTATCTGATTTTTCAAATGGCAAGGTTGATATGATGAGCCAGATGAAGGAAGAAAGTGAAGACAATGTCACCTGCTCATCCACTTCACAAGAGGAACCTGGTACCCTAATTACTAGCGCTGAAGCCGAAGAAAGAGTTGGAGATGCAGTGCAAGGCACTCCTCTTGTAAACTAGCGCTGAAGCCGAAGAAAGAGTTGGAGATGCAGTGCAAGGCACTCCTCTTGTAACAAATCAAGGAGTGCAGGGAAATCCATTACAATGCAAGAGGAACTACATCAATTTGGAAAAAAAAATAAGGTATGGCACCTGGTACCTAGACAAACAGACAGAACCATCATAGGGGCCAGGTGGGTATTCAAGAATAAGCTGGATGCATATGGAAATACTACAAGGAACAAAGCAAGGCTTACTGTCCAAGTATGCAATCAGGATGAAGGGATCGATTATGATGAGACTTCTGCCCCAGTAGCTCGCATGGAAGCTACTAGGATCCGCATTGCCCCTTTGCATATGGAATTCACCTTATTCAAAATGAATGTGAAAAGTGAGATCATCAATGGTTTTCTCAAGAAAGAAGTATATATCAAGCTATCTCCAGGTTCTGAACGTCATGTACATCCTGAACATGTATTCAAATTGGATAAGTCATTGTATGGATAGAAGCAAGCCCCTAGAGCCGGTACGAGAGACTATCCAAGTTTCTCTTAGAAAAGGGCTTCACAAGAGGAAATATTGACAATACATTGTCTTTGAAGAAACGGGGAAGGAACCTGCTCATCGTTCAGACTTATGTGGATGACATCATATTTGGAGCTTCAACTGACTCATTTTATGAAAAATCTACTAAACTCATAGGAAGTGAGTTTGAAATAAGTATGATTGGGGAACTGAATATCTTCCTAGGTCTTTAAGTGAAGAAATCCATAAAGGGAACGTGTATCAGTCAGCAGAAATGCATCAAAGAACTCAAAAAGGTTTTATATGGAAGCATCAAAGGAGAATCATTGGATCTCTACTCTATCTTACTATTAGCAGGTCAGACATTGTATTTAGTGTGGGATTATGTGTAAGGTTCCAATCAAATTCTAAGGAATTTCATCTGAAGGCTGCTAAGGGAATTATGAGATATTTTAAGGGGACACAGAACCTGGTTCTGTACTATCCTTCAGGTGACGATTTCAACCTTACTGGTTATGTTGACGCTGATTATGCTATCTGGTGGATAGATAGCACATCTGGAATGACACATTTTCTGGGGTCGTGCTTGATCTCATGGGGTACAAAGAAACAAACTGTGTGGCTCTTCCTACTGCTAAAGTTGAATACGTGGTTGGTGCTTCTTGTTGGGCTTAAATATTATAGATCAAGCAACACCTTGAAGATTTTGCTGTATTTACAGCTTGAACCCAGTTCAACACAAGAGAACCAATCACATTAATGTTCGACACCATTTTCTTAGGGACAATGTTGAAAAAGTTCTGATTTTTATGAAGTTCTTGAAGATGAAGGATTAGGTAGCAGACATCTTCACCAAAGCGCTGAGCATGGAACATTTTGAAAGAAATCGTCTGGAGTTGGGGTTGATCAAGCTCAACTAATGACCTGGTCTCTCGATGATTGGCTAGGTTAAGAAGGAAAGGTAAATTGCTAAAAAGTGTTATTTGGTGACATCTAACTCAAATCTATGATGTTACAGGTATACACATATGGTAGTTTCAGGATAAAAACAAGTAAGGGTGACATTGCACTTATAGGAGTCTTTGCTCAAAATTTTGAAAAACCATCACGGAACCTGCTTCCTGTGACTCAGGTTAGTAGTCTCTTCAACACCTATATGGCTTTTTAAGTTGCTAAAGTGTCATATCATCAACTTGTTTATACCCTTCTCCTGCCTCTCCTCCTAAATTTTGAAGTCCAAAATGTTAAGCCTTTTATAAACTGGCATGTTTCCCCAAAAAGGCACTTCTCTATCTTACACCCAAATAAAATCGATTCTTTTCTTCAAAGCCAAAAATCAACCTTGTCTCAAAATAATCCTTCTTTCCAAATATGCCAGAAGTGAACCCAACTCTCTCATTTTCCAAAAACCTAACTCTATCAAAATCAAAACCCTAAGAATTCTCTGGTAGATTTTGATGGAAGTTTAACTGAAAGGGAACAAGGCAGATCTAACATTCTAGAGCGTGAGGCTGAAATTGTTGCTGGATTTATAGAAGCCTTAAAGTATGGAGAAATTGGTAAATGCGAGGACTAAATGAGGGACCTGATCCCTCAAGTCCTTCTCATGAAGTTAATTTTAATGATGATATTTTTTCTCTTTGAGATTTATGTATAAACAAACTTTCGATCCTGTAAAAAGGATTGATGAAAAGTAGGTTGATTAATGATGAAGTGGTGTGACCTGCTGATGTATTGGGGAAGAGAGAATGAAAATAAATCTTTACCTGTGAGAAAGAATTAAAAAAGGGAGGTGGGTGAGAAAGATGCAGCAGATGATAAGGGTAAACAGATTGAGAAGAAGAAGAGGGAGACATGGCTCCTCAAGGATAGAAGGGGTAGTGTAAGTGAGGAACCTGGTTCCTTACATAAGCAAAAGGTTGAGCCATTAGGTTTGGAGGGAGAAGACGTTGAAGTCTCAAAATGTGCTATAAGTCAGAGTATTGACTCTGATATTGCAAAAAAAAAATGGAGGAACCTCTTGACATTGTTGAGTTCCAAAAATAGAATTACCTCTTTGTTCCTCCAAGTCCCAATGTTTCTGAAGAAGTAAAAACTTCTATGTTTTATGTGATATTATGATGCTATATGTATGGGACTGAGTCTATTCTTGATGAGATGAAGCTTGGGGAGATTCTTGGTGATCTGTTTGATGGATCAAGCTACTCAGATAGGTTGACAACCTGGTCCTCAAGGACCCTTGGCAGATTAGAATGCTAAGTTGAAGGATGAGACTGAAAGACTGAGGAAAAATGTGGAGGAACTGAGAGACCGATGATCATTGATTAAAAGAGAGTAAATTAATGAATGGAGAAGCTCATCAAGGCCTTATCCCCTTACTTTTCCTCCTACGCAGTGATCCATATCTTTCACTCCTTTCAAATTCCTTTTGATCACTATATTTGATGACATTGGTACTTTAGTTGTTTAAATTACCATATTATGTATTGTTAAACTACTGTGTTTTTATTATAATTACTACACCATGGGCAATCACTCTATTTTGTGCACTGACATTCACTTGTTATTCTTGTTATTGTTTATGTTGTGTTGCCCAAGTCGCCTGAGTTAATGTTGCTGAACTTCATTTTGGTTGTGCTTCTTCTGTTATTCTTTTTGATGATGTCAAAAGGAAGAAGTTATATAGGTGTCAACTTGGGTGTGAAAGTTATCTTTGCTTGGTGAAAGATAGTTGTGCGTGAAAGGTATATAGGTGTCAACATGGGGGAGGAATATAATCGAATTGATATGTCTTAGAGGGCATTAAAGATGGCTCTGCTTCACATGAGGATCGTTTCTAATAATATGTTGATAATAGGTCTGATCCGCAGGGAAACACCAGAGGAATCTAGTTCTCACGAAGAAGAATAACTTTAGGTTTGTCATCATAAAAAAGAGGGAAATTGATCTAAGTTACTCTATGTCATGTTTTGATGATGACAAATGTTCTCAACAAACTGGGTACGGACCAGATGTGATCAATGCATATAAGGATTCTTATTCTCAGGGGGAATAATTTTGGGTTTGTCATTCACCAAAAAGGGGAAAATTAATAAGTTATGGTAACTTGAATTTTGATGATTTGCCAAACAGTCTTGAGGAACCAGTTGTGATCACCTCCTTAGGTTCGGTTCTCATGGGGAATATGCATGATTCATAAGAGGAGCAATATGGAGATCTGGTTCTCAGGGAGGAATATCAATTCTATGTTTATCATCATCAACAAGGACATTGATATGTTACAAGTACCTTTGGCATAGGTACTTTACTTTATGTTTGGATGATTTAACAAACTTACCATACAGAACAAGATAAGGAACATGTTGCACATTTACAAGACCTTGAGATCACAAAGTTCTAGTGTTGGTATCTAGCGTGGGATATAACTCAACTCTTTTGAGTGGAAGGAACAGCTGAGGGAACAGGTCCCTACCAGTTCCCGAGGAGACTGTATGAAGTCAACTCTCTAGTAGGAAAGTTGCTGCCTGCACACGCTACTGCACAGGGATAGTGTAGCAGTCAACTTTCTATGGAAGGCTTTTTACCTACCTTCCTTACATTATTGTAAATGATGCCACTCACATATTAGTACAATCAAGGATGGTAAAGTAACTTACTTTATGAGAGAACCAGATAAAGGACTTGAAGCATGCCTGGTACAAGCATTCAAGTTAGTCAACTCAAGATAATCTGGGAAGTGTGTCTTTAGATTCACAGGAACCATATTAAGGACCTGATACCTTGGTGTTCCCCTGACAGAAGTATAAGTTAACTGTAGAGTTGGAAAGCAACTGCAAAAAGTGACTGCCTGCAACTGTACATGCAACAGTGAAGCAGATAGTGCGCCAGTCACTTCCCACTGAGAAGAGACATGTACTAACCAAGATTTAACATTACTAAGGTAATGTCTTTTGTAATAAAAACCTGGTGCAAGACATAAGGCATTCTCTCTAAGACTTGCAAAATCAAAAATGAAAATCCTCTCTCATGTGCTTTCCACAACCTCTCTCTAGGATAAAGCTATTGAAAACTCAAGGACTGAATCCAAGATTGAATATATATTAAGTCATTAGGTTTGTTAAGTCTTTGTTATTTGTTCTTCATTGTAACTCCTATCTTGATTTCTTAGAAGCTGTGTTTAGGAAACCCAAAATCCGTGAACTCTTCAGTGTATGTTGTGACTAGGTTTAGTCATAAGTTAAAGTCTTTGTAATTAGAGAGTTACAAAGTGGCTTGTAATAAGTGTTATTACAAGTTAGAGTGATTTAAGTCTTTGTCACTAGAGAGTGACAAAGTGGCTTGTGGTGAGAGTATCACAAGTTAGTCAAAGTCTTTGTAACTAGAGAGTCACAAAGTGGCTTATGGTGAGAGTACCACAAGTTAGTTGAGTTGAATCCTTTGTAATAGAGTTATTACAAAGTGGCTTGTAATTGGTTTTTACAAGTTAGTGAAGTTTAAAGCCTACAAGTGTAGGTCGTGGTTTTTGTCCCCTCTAGTTGGAATTTTTCCACATAAAAATCTCTGTGTTCTTTGCTTACTGTTGAGCTACTGTGAGAACAATTAGAGAACTTGATTCCCTATACTGGCTGGTTTTAAAGTTTGTTGCTTAGTGGGAACTTATAGAGGATCTGGTTCTCTATACAGTAGGAACTTATCATGTGTCCCATTTACATACTTTTTCAGTAGTTAGCACTGTACCAAACTGATATAGGACCAAATCGCTATACAGTTTTGTTCATTAGTATCTTCAGTGGAAACTCATAGAGCACCCGGTTCTCTATACAATCTGGTGGATGCTTAGTTTCTAACAGTTTAAGTATTTCTGATCTGCCTGATAGTCAACAGTTTTAGTTAGGAATTTAATATATGAATGTTTAAGTTAGTCCACCTTTTCATGTATTGTTCATAATAGCTCCATTTGGATGTTCATTAGAGGATATTGGTTAGTATCTCCCACATGTTTGAAAGATGCATCGTGTGGTTGATTGAATGCCTTCAGTTTAATGGTCTTAGATTTCAGCAGTTCTAAATAGATCATGTATTTGATATCAATATGATTGATTAGTAGTTTAAGGCATGTTTAAAGCTTATGACTCGTATTAAAGGAATGTCAATAAATTAGAAGTTCATAATCTGATTTTTCATGCATATTTAATTTTCCAGAATTTTATACAGACTATTATTATTTGTGAATTGTAAGAGGTATGAGTTTCAGCTATGGCCTTATCACTAGGAGCCTTCTTGTTAAAAATATGCTGGCTTGATTTTCGCCCCATAAGTCGGCCTGTCCGTTAAGAGACCTAAAGTGACCAGATCTGGTCCTTTCTTGTTTTGGGCTCAATTTCGATCCTAGTATTGCTTGGCCTTTATTTGTTTTCTCTAATAAAGTTCTGTCTTTATTTAATAAAGAAAGAGTTCAAATGAAGAGTTTTTGTAAGGCTACTGGGCTCGATCTTAGGCCCAAAACATAAAACAGCCATGGCCAATTCTGGTCTGGTAAGGTCTTAGAAGATATGTTCTTTTTGGGCTCATTTTAGAGTCCAGGAAGTTGTAATACCTTATTTCCTTAATCAAATTCTCAAGTTGGGCCTACCGATGGCCCCTATTTCTAAAAAAGGTAATTAAAGGCCTAGTGTGTTACCCTAAGCATGTATATAGTTAATAGCCTTATTGAAACATCAAATCAGTTTTAAATATGAACCTCTTTAGTTTGCTTTAGTTGAGGACAATCTTTTAAAAGTAATTTGGGGGTGTGCCATTCACAAACAAAATTCATAACTTATGGTCCTCACATTAATGCAAAACCAATGCTTTGAACCCTCGTAGCTTGCATTAGGCGCGTTTTATAATAAACTATTGTGACTATGGGTACGGTTCCCATGACATAGTCATGATCTAATACTCAAATTCGGGGGTGCATTTGATGTAACCCGATCATAACAACTTCGATTGCTAAGAAAATACACATGTCGTGAATCGTGGGTGCATTTCATGTAACGTGGTTCGGGCGTGTTCCAAAACAAACAAGTGTACGACAATCATAACGTGTTCAAGAAATAATTTCATAAATCCTAAAAGTGGTTTAAAAAATTAAAAGGCGGTTATAAAGCTAAAAATGTACAATAGGTTTAAAACATGTAGTAAATCTGATAATATGTCAATATTAATAGTATAAGTGACAGTGCTAGAATCACGGAGCCCGGGAATGCCTAACACCTTCTCTTGGGTTAACAAAATTCCTTACTTAGAATTTCTGGTTCGCAGGCTTTTAAAATAGAGTTGAAATTTGCTCGATTCGGGATTTTAAAATAAATTGGTGACATGGGATACCCAAATAAACTATTTCAAGTGGCGAATCTAAAAATTAAATAAATAATCTCATTTCGTTTAATGTCACTTAAATTGAAAAAACTCCCTTATATCACCCTCGGGTGATAAATAGGAGGTGTGACAGATATTAAGTCAAAACAGTGAGGAATAGTAGTAAAAAGTCCCATAAGGGTCCAAAACAGTGGGCTCGAGGCCCAACTATGGCATTCAGCCCAAAAAATAGTAATACTTTCAAAAATACAATGATATCAAACAAGTTTCGATCAAATACGTGACTTAACAATTGTGTGGAATGGACCAAGTCATAATCCCCAATGGTGCACGACCCCACGCTCATCATCTAGCGTGTGCGTCACCTAAAACTAGCACAACGATGTGGAATCTGGGGTTTCATACCCTCATGACAACATTTACAATCATTACTTACCTCAATCTGATCCAAACTCTAGTCTGCGATGCCTTTTCCCCTCGAATCGGCCTCCAATTGCTTTGAATCAAACCAAAATTAGTTTTGAAAGTACAAGAGGGGGTGAATTGTAAATACTTAAAATTAATTTCTTATAAGTTGACTTAAAACTTGAGTAGTCGGCTGAATATGATAATATAGCAGATATGATAACATAAAGTAAAATGCAAAAAATAATTGCAGGAACTAAAAACACCGGGATTCTGGTTCGGATTCAATGTGAATCCTAGTCCAGTCCCCTTGGGTTGCAAGGGAGTTCTCTTTAGTGAATGAGTTTCTTTCGAGTACAGATGTGGTGTATATCGCTCAGTTTCTGTAGCACCTATTTTTCATACAATGACTCACAAGTTGTGTACTCTCTTTCTATCCCTCACTTGTTACATAGCAGATCATAGTGAACTACAATGCTTGTTTGCAGTAGAATAAAGAGAGTGATTTGGTTTGATCAAAGTATATCGAAACTAGGGTTTACAAAGGTATATAAATACTTTGATGGGAGGTAAAGGATTGACAACCCAAGAGATTTGATCATTGGAAAGAATTGATTCTTTCCAAGAATAAGAAATGAGTCGTTGCTTCTCTTGATTGCTTTCCTTCAGTAGAGGATTGCTTCACTTGATTTCTCCTTGATTGTTGGATCTTTCAAATGTGGTCGCTTCCCAGATCTTCTCATATCCTTTAATCTTCTGTGATTCTGCCCATGATTCGTTCCTTTGTCCAAGGCCTATTTGATTTTCTCCAGCTCAGCTAATCATTGTTATTTCTGATTGGTTCATTGATTAGATTGCGCCCAGATTTACGAGACCAATCCAGATTTGTTGATCGCATGCTCATTGATTTATTTCCTTGTACATCATGAACCATTCCAGTAGTCTTCTTTACTTCTTGAACTTGATTTCGTAAACATGTATATTATTTGTGTCATTAAAATATGATCTAACAATCTCCCTCTTTTTTATGATGGCAAAATAATATAATAAGAAAAAGAAGTAAACACCAATCGACTTCCCTGTGTTTTACTAGTAGATGTGACTCCCCCTCAATGTCTGCAGTCGACTTGACCTGTCCATGACTCTCCCCCTCAATGTGTGCAACCAACTTGTATCGACTTGTACCTGTACTTGAGTTATACCTGTACAGTATACCATATATTCTACCCATACACATATAGAATGTGTGCAGTACACAAACATATATAGACACATAGTCGACGTGTACCTATACACATAATATAGAAGGAATAACATACTTGTTCTCCCCCTTTTTGTCATCAGCAAAGAGGGATTAGAAATATAAACAACAGTAAGGAATAAGAGATAAAGAGATCATCCAGCGCCTGGTGAAACAGCCCACAGTAGCAAAAAACAGAATTATCCAAGGGCTTAAACCACAGCCCACAATACCACCAAAACAAGTTGACAAAAAAAATATAATTTTGAAAAACATCCACACTAGCGGTGTAGGAAGTAGGTAAAGGTGTTATAGATGGCCTCCTTTAACTGTTCAAAGCTAGTATTTGCAGCGACGCTCACACCATCCAGCCTGTCATGAACCTCCTTGAAGGCTTTGACAACACTTTCCCTTACTCTGTGAACAACAACTCTGATTTTTGACACGTCAGACCCTATTTCCTTTGAAATAGCATGAATGTCACCCACAGTGGACTGAGTGGCGGAAAGAAGATTCTTGATGTCAGAGAATTTGGAGTCAATAGAACTAAGATTCTCACTAAGCTCAGAACTGTTAAGAGTAGGAAGAGGAATAGCTGATGAAGGTTTTGGTTTCCATAGGGGCCTGCTTTGCTTCACTCTCACCCTTCTTAACCCAGGAGCCCTTGATGCTCATATAGCCCATACTAGAAAAAGCTCTAGAATTATAGGACTTGGAGATAGTAATGAAGGGATAGTTGGATAGAGAAATTTGATGGGCTTCTAGAATATGAGTAATTGCCATGCCATAGGGTAAACTAGTGGGATCTTCAGCACTTTCTATCATGAAACTTACGACCCAGAAGGAAATCTTGAGTTTGAGTTTTGTGATGAGGCAGTAGGCAAAGAATGTATCCCTTTGAGAGGAAGTTAAAAAGGAACCAGTACGGGGAAGCAGGGTGGTTGCCACAGTATGGGCCAGAACCCGGGTTTCAAAACTTACATCACTAGAGCCTAATTGGTTTGGGAGATTTTCAGAGGGACATTCAACAATGCACTGTTTGGCTTGGTCAAAAAAATTTCAAAATTCTCAGGCCACACATTTTTAAAAAGAGTAGGGAAACCAGAACAACGACATTGGAAAAGAGAGTCAAACAAGGAACAATCAAGAATAATGTGCTTACCTAGTACAAGAGATTCTAGCCTATCTGGTTTACTGGAGCGAAGATTTGCATAAAACATTTTGACCAGGGGTTCATATACCTTAGGCGGAGGAGTAAAGAGGAATTTTTTTCACCCTTGATAAGCAAAGAGTTCTTTAAACTTACAGTTGAAGGCTTTCATATCATCAAGATCCACGATTCTTCCATGGGCGATGGGCTTGTCCTTAGGAGTAATGAAAAGGTCCCTATTTAGGGTATCCTAAAAATTTAGGTTAGACTCGAGTGAGGCAGAGAAATCAACTTTTGATTTCTTTGGGGTGGATAAAAAGGGAGGATCTTCCATAGGTCGTTTGCTTAAGGCTTTCTCTCCTAGAAGTTGGGAGTGTTCAGAGAAATCACCTGGAGATGAGGCGAAGCCTTTAGAGTGATTAGACCCTAGGTCTATTTGCTCAGGAGGCGCAAAAGGGGTTTTTTCCATAGAGCGGGTACTTTTTCTAGTGGAGGCATAGAGATTCTTGGAGTGTTTCGCAATTGTAGAAGAGGGGATTTGCTCGAGGTTTTGGAGAGAAGATGGAGAGGGTTTTCTAACTTAAGAAGAGGGTTTTGACGGTTGAGTACAGAAAAGGAAAAGTTGTTAGTTGAGAAGACTTGATGATTGGCTTTCCATCTGCGAACTGAGAACTGATGTGAACAAAGTGAAAAGAGAGGGAAAAAATCGGAGGCATAATTAATGTGTGGGAAAAGGATAATTATAGCACTTAAAATATTTGAGCACATAGGTCCTAAGAGTTATTTGACAAGCAAATAATTCCAAGTAATTTTCTCAAAGTACAAAATCTTTCTTCTAACAAGGGTTTAGTAAAAATATCGGCTAATTGAGCAGAGGTGCCAACAAAGGCTATTTCTATATTTCCCTTAAGAACATGATCTCTAATAAAGTGATCCTTAATATCTATATGCGTTGCTCTAGAATGATTCCCTAGAATTATCACAGGAAATTTGTATAGGTTTAAACGAAAGCTCATAGTCACCCAATTGATAGGACATCTACAGTAGCTGTGCACAACATTGTCCAATAGCAATGTATTCAGCTTCAGTAGTGGACAAGGAGACTGATGCTTGCTTTTTACTGTTCCAGGATATTAATACCATTCCCAGTAATTGACAAGTGCCACTTGTCCTCTTTCTATCTTCTTTATCACATGCAAGATCAGCATCTAAAAAACCTTCTAATATAAAAGAGTTAGAGCGAGGATACCACAATCCATGAGATACAGTTCCAATGAGATATCGAATGATTCTCTTTACATCGGTCAAATATGACTCCTTGGGAGCTGACTGAGACCTGGCACATTTACATACGCTGAACATAATATCTGCTCGACTTACTGTCACATATAGCAGTGATCCAATCATTCCCCTGTATTTGGTTTTATCAACTAGGGTGCCCTGTTCATCTTTGTCTAGATTTGTAGTAGGGCTCATAGGCGTGCCAATTCATTTTGCATTATTCATACCAAATTTTTTAATCAAATCTTTTGTATATTTGGTTTGAAAAATAAACGTTCCTTTTTCAGTTTGTTGGATTTGTAGCCCAAGGAAGAACGTGAGTTCACCTATCATGCCCATTTCAAACTCAGTTTGCATAAGATTTGAAAATTCCTTGCACATAAGAGGGTTAGCACTACCAAATATAATATCATCAACTAGGGTGCCCTGTTCATCTTTGTCTAGATTTGTAGTAGGGCTCATAGGCGTGCCAATTCATTTTGCATTATTCATACCAAATTTTTTAATCAACTCTTTTGTATATTTGGTTTGAAAAATAAATGTTCCTTTTTTCAGTTTGTTGGATTTGTAGCCCAAGGAAGAACGTGAGTTCACCTATCATGCCCATTTCAAACTCAGTTTGCATAAGATTTGAAAATTCCTTGCACATAAGAGGGTTAGTACTACCAAATATAATATCATCAAGATAAATTTGGATAATAAGATTACCTTCTAATGATCGTTTAATAAACAAAGTAGTGTCTATTTTACCTCTAGTAAAGCCATGATCAATAAGAAAAGTACTCATCATGTCATACCAGGCACGTGGAGCTTGTTTCAACCCATACAGTGCTTTGGTAAGCTTGTATACATGGTATGGAAATTTTGAATCCTCAAAGCTTGGAGGTTGTTTTACAAAAACTTCTTCCTCGATAAATCCATTCAAAAAGGTGCTTTTAACATCCATTTTGAAACAACCTAAATCCTTTAAAGGATGTGTATGCCAAAATAATTCGTATAGACTCCAGACGAGCTACTGGAGTTAAAGTCTCAATATAGTCTACTCCTTCCTGCTGTGAATAGCCCTGTGCGACAAATCTCGCTTTATTTCTTGTGACCTTTCCATCCTCGTTCAATTTGTTTCTAAATACCTTCCGATCACAGACACATTTTCAGGTTTGGGTATCAGTTTCCACACTTGATTCTTTGTTGAACTAATCTAATTCTTCTTGCATAGCTTGTACCTGGCTTGAATCCTTTAGTGTTTCCTCTACCTTTTTTGGCTCAATTTGAGAAATCAGTGCAATATTTGCTTTCTTCTTGAGGATAGCCATTGTTTTCATTCCTTCGTTTGGATCTCGTATGATAAATTTCTGAGGATATTCGGGTTTGATTCTCCATTTATTTGGTCGAATTATATTTATAGTTGACTCGACTTGTGGGTCCGGAGTATTGCTGCAATTTTCTCCAGTTGACTCGATCACCTCAGGTGTACTAGTTGACTCCTGTGATTTTCCTTTGTCCAGAGCTTCTTGTGTTTGATCTTCTTCACCTAGAATAGTTCCTTTCTCGACCAAGGGATTATTTTCATCGAATATAACATGTACAGATTCTTCTACACATAGAGTACGTTTATTTTAAACTCTAAAAGATTTGTTGTTTAACGAGTAACCAAGAAAA
The DNA here is from genome assembly GCA_026770625.1 of Nicotiana glauca. Taxonomy (NCBI): domain Eukaryota; kingdom Viridiplantae; phylum Streptophyta; class Magnoliopsida; order Solanales; family Solanaceae; genus Nicotiana; species Nicotiana glauca. The sequence goes on from MU670834.1 coordinate 50,757, forward strand.
ATACCTTCATCACTTCTTGGATCAAACATTCTAAGATTATCTTTACCGTTATTGTGAATAAAGCATTTTCTTCCAAAAGGATGGAAGTAGCTGATATTTAGACGTTTACCTTTCCAGAGTTCATAAGATTCTTCTTTAGAATTGGCCTTATGAGGCAACGATTTAGGATGTGACAAGAAGTACTTATGCCTTCTACCCAGAATTGGTTTGGCAAATAATGTTTTAGTAGCATGGTTCTTGCCATGTCTTGAAGAGTTCTGTTCTTCCTTTCCACAACCCTATTTTGTTGTGGTGATCGTGGTGCAGAGAAATTGTGAGTATAGCCTTGATCGTTGCAGAAGTCTTCAAAAGCTCTGATTTCAAATTCTCCTCCATGGTCACTCTGAATTTTTGAGATCAGATGTCCCTTTTCTCTTTCAATCTTTTTGCAGAAAACTTCAAAATTTCTTAAGGCTTCATCCTTATGAGACAAGAGATGAAACGTGAAAAATCATCAACAATAACAAAAGCATACCTCTTACTTCCTATACTAGCAGTTCTAGTAGGCCCAAATAAATTCATATGAACTAATTGCAAAGGTTTTGAAGTAGATACTATATCATTATTTTTGAAAGAATTTCTGGTTTGCTTACCCATTTGACATGCATCACAAATATGAGTTCTAGAAAAATTCAGTTTGCGCAAACCAATAACTAAATCATGTTTGGATAGTCTTTCAATCAAATGCATGCTAGCACAACCAAGTCTTTTATGTCATAGCCATGGATCATCGGACATAGAGGATAGGTAAATGTGGCCATCTATCTTTTCAAAACCATCAAATGCATAAACATTTCCATATCATTTTCTAGGAAGAATTATCTTACCTGATTCGTCTTCAATAGCACACCCTTTTCTTTTAAACTTTACCTCATATCCTGAGTTGCAGAGTTGACTTATGCTCAAGAGATTATAATTTAGGCCATCAACAAGATATACTTCAGTGATTTCACATTTGTTATTGAAAGGAATTGTTCCAGTGCCAACTATTTTGCCCCTTGAATCGTCTCCGAATTTTATGCTTCCTCCATCGATCTTTGTAACTTCCTTGAACAGGTTATTGTCACCTGTTATATGACTGGAACACGCACTATCTAGATACTATTTTTCTTTGCGTCTTACTTTGTGGTGTTCCTGCAAGACAAGATGATCACTTTCTTTTAGGTACCCAAGCTTGCTTGGGTCCTGGTGGGTTATTGTTGCTAGGTTCAAAATGTTTTGGTATCCAAACCCATCATGACACATTTGATTTATAAAAGTGACAACCTGAATATTTGTGCTCACTTTTATTACAGTAATGACATTTAGCTCTAGACCTATTTATAGGCCTTTCATAAGTGTTAGAACTAGCTAACTTAGAGTTAGCTGGTTCTTTTCCAGTTGACTAGTAAGTCATCTGGTCCAATCGACTGGTCGACTTTGTTCTGATTTGTTCCTTTCCAGTTGAATTATAAGTCATCTGGTTTGATCTAACTGAACTATGGCTAGGGGATTTGCGCAAGCCTCAAACTTTTCTTGAAGTACTTCTTTTCCATTTCGAATACTTCATGTTTGAGTTTCCAGTCATTAACCTCCCTAGTGAGTCTCTTAAGTTCATTCATCATTTTTTGAGACTCCTTTAAGGTTGAATCAATAATATTCTGCAATTTATTACATCTTTTGCAGTTATAAGATCTTATCTCACTAGTTTCACCTCGTGCCATGAAACAGTTCTCGTCATTTGAATCATCTTCATCTGTCCAGCATCCTGAAGTTTTGTTAATTTCATTTTCCAGAATTGTCATGAAACACAGATTTTCTATTTCTTCATGGTCTGAGTCGTCCTCATCGCTCCATCTTCCGAAGGATTTGTTCTTGTTGAAGCCTCTAGAGATCTTCCTTTTTAGTTCTGGGCATTCAGCTTGAATGTGCCCAAATTTTCCCCATTCGTAGCATTTTCCATCGTTCTTATCCTGTTCATTGTATTGCCTGGCTCGTCTTGGTGGGAATCTTCCTTTCTTTGTGTGTCTGTATCTTCTCATCAGCCCGTCCATATTTCTAGACATCATAGCAATCTCTTCTTGTAGAGCTTCGGGATTATCAATATCATTTTTAGCCATTTCAGTAGAGGTTTTGAATGCAACTATTTTCCTTTTCTCCTCTTGATTTGTCTTTTTCAAATGCGTCCTTTCGAAAGCAATGAGTTCTCCTTGTAGTTCATCATAAGACAATTTGTTTAGGTCTTGAGATTCTAGAGTGACAACTTTGGTCTGCCAAGTGGTTGACAGACTTCTGAGAATTTTTCTGACCTGATCACCACTGGTGTAGGGCTAGCTAAATGCCTTTAAATCACTAATTATCTTACTATACCTGGAAAACATTTCTTCAATGGATTCTCCTTCTTTCATTGAGAAGAGTTTGTAGTCATGAACTAGCATGTTGATGTGAGTTTCCTTTACTTTGCTGGTTCCCTCATAGGTGACTTCAAGTTTATCCCACATCTCTTTAGTTGTATCACAACTTGATATTTTCTCGTATTCCTTACCACTTATAGCATTGTGAAGCAAATTTCTTGCCTTGTTATTCACTTGTACCGCCTCCAGTTGCTCCTTTGAGGATGAATCTATATCATCAGGATCAGCAAGTTGTGGAGTGCTAGCAGGTAGGGGATAGTTTCCTTTTTTAATGACTCTCCAGACTTTGACATCATATGATTTAGCAAAGATTTCCTTTACTTTCCGGTGAGAGAAATATTGTCCATTGAAGTATGGTGGTCTAACTTGCGAAGTTCCTTCCTGAAAGAGAGCTCCTATGATGACTTAATTTTCCATTACCTTTTCTCAGAAGCTGTTAAGCAAAAGATAAAATGTGAGCCTTGCTCTGATACCAATTGGAAGTACAAGAAGGGGGTGAATTGTAAATACTTAAAATTAATTGCTTATAAGTTGACTTAAAACTTGAATAGTCGGCTGAATATGATAATTTAGCAGATATGATAACATAAAGTAAAATGCAGAAAATAATTGCAAGAACTAAAAACACCGGGATTCTAGTTCGGATTCAATGTGAATCCTAGTCCAGTCCCCTTGGGTTCCAAGGAAGTTCTCTTTAGTAAATGAGTTTCTTCCGAGTACAGATGTGGTGTATATCATTCAGTTTCTCTAGCACTCATTTTTTATACAATGCCTCACCAGTTATGTACTCTCTTTCTATCCCTGACTTGTTACACAGAAGATCTTAGTGAACTACAATACTTGTTTGCAGTAGAATAAAGAGAGTGATTTGGTTTGATCAAAGTATATCAAAACTAGGGTTTATAAAGGTGTATAAATACTTTGATAGGAGGCAGAGGCTTGACAACCCAAGAGATTTTATCCTTGGAAAGAACAATTCTTTCCAAGAATAAGAAATGAGTCGTTTCTTCTCTTTATTGCTTTCCTTCAACAGAGGATTGCTTCTCTTGATTGCTTTCCTTCAACAGAGGATTGCTTCACTTGATTTCTCCTTGATTGTTGGATCTTCCAAATGTTGTCGCTTCCCAGATCTTCTCGTATCCTTTAGTCTTCCGTGATTCTTCCCATGATTCGTGCCTTTGTCCAAGGCTTATTTGATTTTCTCCAACTCAGCTAATCATTGTTATTTTTGATTGGTTCGTTGATTATATTGCGCCCAGATTTATCAGACCAATCCAGATTTGCTGATCGCATGCTGATTGATTTCTTTCCTTGTACATCATGAACCATTCCAGTAGTCTTCTTTACTTCTTGAACTTGAATTCCTGCACATGTATATTATTTGCATCATTAAAATATGATCTAACAAGTTTCACATCATTAATACACACTAAAGGAATAAAAGCCAAGTGAAAATAATCAAATTAACTGAAAAATCCCAAAATTGGCCAAACCCGACCCCGAGCCCACATCTCAGAATCTGATAAAAAGTACATCAATAGAATCCTTATCCTCCCACGAGTCTATACATACCAAGAACATCAAGATAGGACCTCAAATGGCCCTCAAATCCCCAATTTACACTCTCCAATTTGAAGCCCTAATTCCCTAATTTTAGGCTTTAAATCCCACTAATTTCATGTCTAAATAGTTAGAAATCACTATAGAATCGAGTATTGAATTTAAAAACCTTACCTCCAACTGTTTCCCTTTAAATCCCTCTTCAATTCCTGTTGAAAAGCTTCAAAACCACTAAATAATGGTGAGAAATAAGCTAACAATCGCGAAGACCTCTATTTAAACATTCTGCCCAGCTGCTCCCCTTCTTCGCGAATGCAGTCAAAGCCTCGAGTTCGCGAAGCACATATTTCCAGCTCAATTTTTTTTCCTCTTTCGCGAACGCTAACTCCACCTCGTCAACGTGAAGATTTAGCTAACCAAGCCTTCGCGAATGCGGCCCTTCCTACGCGAACGCTACGAACAAACTTCCAGGGCCCCAACTGCTCAAACTTCCCTACGTGGACGCGGACCTAGATCGCGTTCGCGATGCATACTCTGCCTCACCCTTCGCTAACGCAGAACCAACATCGTGAACACGAAAAGTAATTCTCCTGCCTCACTCCACATTCCTTCGCAAACGTGAGAGCCCTATCGCGAACGCGAAGGACAAATCTCTGTAACAGAAACCAGAAGAAATCTGCAACTCTCCAAACAAAAAAATTAATCTGCTAACCTCCCGAAGCTCACCCGAGGCCCTCGGGACCTCAACCAAACATGCCAACACATCCCATACCCTCATTTAAACTTGTTCCAAACTTCGGAATACTCAAAACAACATCAAACATCAAATCACCCTCGGATTCAAACCTGAGAACTTAAAAACTTTTAAATTCCTCAAACGATCGAAAAGTCTATCAAATCTCACCCGAATGACCTAAAATTTTGCACACACGTCATAAATGACAGATACCTACTCAACATCCAGAATTTCACTCCGACCACGATATCAAAATGTCCACTGCCAACAGGAAAATGCCAAATTTCCAATTTCGCCAATTCAAGCCTAAATCTACCACAGACCTCCAAAATTTATTCCGATCATGCTCCTAAGTCCCAAATCACCTATCGAGGCTATCCGAACCATCGGAATTCACATTCGAGACCTTTTTCACATAAGTCAATATCTGATTGTTTTGTCCAACTTAAGCTTACTCAAAAGAGACAAGTATCTCATTCCTTTCCAAAACCACTCCGAACCCGCACAAACCAACCTGATACCACATAATATCGTTGAACAAGACATAAAGAAACAGAAATGGAAAAAACGGAGCGATAACTCATGAAACTACCGGCCGGATCGTTACATTATATTCAAGTTAGAGTTAACTTGAATTAGTGGCAGTAGCCTTCGATTTAATTATTGCAACAAGGATTAGAGTTTAATCCTTAGGTCTTCAAGAGTTTGTAAATTTTATTTTGGCTAAGTGTTGAGTGAAATATTTGGAAAAATTCTACTGGGAAGTAGGTCATGATTTTTGTACCTTTTTATGCCATGTGTTTTTCACATTAATTTATTGTATTCTTTACTTTCTGTATTATTTTATTTTAAAGTTATAGTCTAAGGAACACATCAAAGAACCAGATCCTTTGATAATCTGGTGCACGCAAAAACTGGGTACCACAAAAAAAATCATACTCCTCTTGTGTGGCAGAAAGTATTAAATATCACTTCTTCACCTCTTGAGTTCTTGAAGATAGTAAGGATTTCAAGATGGAATCGTAGTAGAAACTATGCTGGGGAGTAATAATCCAACTATAATCGCTGCGTTAAGAATAATCTTGGGTTAATATCCTCTTAAAATGTACAAACCATAACTCTTTGGGGTATTAGAAATATGAGAATTATGTTTTAGCGTCTATTTATAAGCTTGGGAACTAAAGTGACTTTTTTGTTATAGACAAAAAAAATATATTTTTACTAGGTAATTATAAATAGTTGAACGATTATTTGAGTGATGGACTCGCAAGTTACAAATTGCCTCAAAGTTCCGGAAAAGAAATATTACGCTTAAATATGTCTAATGCATTTACACAATATAAAGAGCAACTATCCTTTTAATTTAGAGAACAAGACATTTTTTATGCTCCAAACCAGACACGGGATTTCATCGTATATTACAGGAAATAAACGAGTTAGGAAGCATCTTTGAAGATAAGTAACTTTTATAGATTATATATAGTTTAATATACATGTATTTACAATTGCAATCTCAACAAATTTTGTTCTACATTAATAATGGGGAAAAGGATAGGACTTGGAGAATCAAATAAAGTTTCGTATAAATTGCAATTTAATATTTTAAATAGATATCAAACTGAAGCTGCTAGGGTACCCATCTGGAATTTCAAGTGAGGGCACGTAAATCATTGGAAGCCTAAAATTATACTTGATGGAATTATTAAAATAAGTGCTTAAACTAGAATAAAAGATAATAGAACTTCTAAGATTTGGACAGATGCCCAAATCATTTGAATTGTCACTTTTTCGAATTAAACTATACTAGGATTAGTAGATATGAACTTGAAAAAAAGCAAGATTGTATGCATTTAATCCCAAAGGAAGATTTATGAACTTTCTGATTGATTTTTTAAAAATTAACTTTTTCTTTTAAATATATATTTCATTAAATTAGTAGTAACAAATCTTACTTCCACCAAATATTTCTGTCTAGTACTCTATCACCTTTAATCCAATACTAATATCTGCTAAAGATTATCTCATCCTCTCTCTTTTTTGTCTTTTTTATATTTTTTTATTAGAAGAATACCATAGCTATTTGTTGTGAATGCACTACGTAGTATTCAAAGTTAACTTTTCGAAAAAATGACTATAATAAAGAGTGATGAAGAAAATAGTTTAGCTGTCTCCCTCTAATTTTGGCAATGACCTGGAAACCGTGTGTGATTTTCCACAAGGATATATGGAAGATTGGCTGTTTTTTTTTTTTTTTTCTCACCAATGGAAAAAAAATGCAGTTTTGTTGAGATAATTCGTTACTACTTTAGCACTAAACAAATATTGCAAGCTTCTTTATGGTGTAAATATTAATTAGGCTATAAGAATATATGAAGAGAATGTGATTTTTTGGGTCATTTGAAATTATAGGCTCCATTAATAGAGCAAATTAAATGCAGGCCTCTCATCTAAGTGTATCTGTAAAGTTAATGGTGTGGTAAATTAACTAAGAATTATATAAAACAAAACATGACTTTTTCTAAAACTACTTTATTGCTTCCCAAATGAAGAAGTAACCGAAACTTGTCAAATGATCTAGCTCTTATAGAACATTTTAGCCCATGTAAAACAGCGTAACAAAGTTACACTTTGGACATTTCACATTGATTATTAGTAATGGTTCAACTAAATCTCGTTCGTCAATGTCGCGATCCAACTTTTCCTCCGTTTGGGTATTGTTATGGCACCTGATCTTTGAAACTGGGTAAACCTAACTCATACTGAAATACAACAATAATAATAAAAATTAACAGTCTCGAAGCAAAAATCTCTATAAAATTTATAATTCCCAAAATCAGGTAGTATAAGTTATAAGCTCTAAAGAGTTCCGCTACAAATTCTAAACACTAACGTATGGAAATAAGTACAACAATGTGAATGTAAAACGGGAAGGTGACTCTGAAGCCTGCGAACGCATCAACAGGGCTACCTTGAGTCTCATCGCCAAGAATCCGCACAGCTACTATCGAACAATACCTAGATCTGCACAAAAAAATATGCAGAAGTGTAGTATGAGCACACCACATCGGTGCCTAGTAAGTACCAAGACTAACCTCGGTGAAGTAGTGACGAGGTACAGTCAAGACACCTACTGGTCTAATAAACTATACAAGTAATAAGTATAGAAACAATAGAAATATGATATCTTTATGAAGACTACGCGATATTGCTATAAATACAGTGCTTGCAATAAGGTAGGAAAAATCAAGTAGCAGCGGAACACCATAAGAAGAACACAGAAAAGTGAACAAAAAAATACAACCCAAATCCGAAATCACAAATACAACAAGGACAAGTCATAACTCAGCAACTACGCAGTCTCAATCTAGGTCTTAGCCAACAAACTTTAATCGACTACTCAAATCCTTCAATTAATAAAATATTTCGAAATATACTTTCTTCAAGTAAATATATTTTTTATTCAAAAATAGTTCTCACAAAAAAATGAATACCTTTCGAATATAAGGTTTTCAAATAAATGTCCTTCGAATATAAGTCATCCTGTGACACTTCATCTCATAATCATACAACACGGGTCTGAATACCTGAACCCTAACTCTTGGCATCCTATGCCCTCATCACACCTCATAATCATACTGACAACTCACATGCTCAAAAGAGTCATTCTCACATGGAAGGCAATTAAACATGGGTGTGCGTCTATACTCAACAATATCAAGAAGTATCCTATCTGATAAGGGTGCTTAACCACGTATATTCTTGTGCAAGTGTCCTAGCATAGTTCATACCAGCTAATAAGTCTAAGGAAAGAAACGGACATCACATGGAATTAATGTTTACATAGGAATAGGATCAATGGAAAACATAGCTCAGGACACAATGATAATAATAGGGGATCTTCCAGGATACCGTCCCGTATTCCCAATCGTAAATGTGCAGGGGGATCTCTCAGAATACCGTTCTGTAGTCCCAAAGTAAATGTGTAGAGTATATTCCGGGATACCGTCCTATAGTCCAAATCGTTAATATGCAAGGGGATCTCCCGGAATACCGTTCAGTAGTCCCAAAGTAAATGTCCAGACCAACCAACAGAGACAACAATTACTGCACGACAGAAAACTCATACATTACCACAACATGTACAACAGCAACAACGAAAAGAAGACAAGGTACGATAAGTAAATCAACTCAAGAATTGTAAATCACAAAGAAACGATAGAACAATTTCACAAGGGGTAACCACAGAAGAGAATGTTGGGATAAAGGGAACAATTCAATAAAGGAAAAACTAACATGTAGCAACGATCCCACAATACACAAGTCAATAATAAAAAAATCAATACGAGTCAAGTAGTCCCAAATAAAGGCAAGTCAACAAAGATATAGGTTATCTAAACTCTTTTTATTTTTATTTTTAAGGTTGAACAATTACGAGGATATTCGACAATTCAATAAAGGAAATATGATATATAAGGAGATGATGATAGTTCCTAAATAAGACAAGCAGCTATGAAAAGATAACATGACAATGGGTGAGGCGAAATCCTTCAGTTAAGTCAAATAGGAGTCGATTAGGCAATAAGAGTGAATCATGAAGCAATTAGTTCCAATTAAGCATGTATAGGTGAAGCTAATAAATAGAAAACTCATTCATGCCAAGAACACAGTCATGCACAGTAAATATAAGGACCTAAGAACCCTAAAAAGCCTATTTTCCACAAATAAGTCTGAGCACATACTCGTCACCTCGCGTACACCAACTACAATCAACATAGAAGACTAAAATCCTAAGGAAAAGTGTCCCACACAAGGTTAGGCAAGACACTTACCTCAAAGGCGACAAATCGATATTCAGAGATGCACTTCTCGGGTGAAAAGACCTCTGGTCGGCTCAAATCTAAACAAATTAACTTCAAAGGAGAAATAAAACACATAAGAAACTATTCTAGATCATAAAGTCTTAATTTTTAACAAAATCCAAAAATCTATCAAAAAGCCGACCCCCGGACCCGCACCTCAGAACTCGATAAATTTTATAAAAATTGAATACTCATTTCGATACGAGTTCAACCATACAAAAATTATAGAATTCCGATAACATTTAGTCCCTCATATCATGATTTTTCATTTTAGAAATTTTCTTTCAAAACCAACATTTTCCTCCACTCAAAACACAAATTAAATGATAAATGAAGATAAAATCATGGAATATGTTAGATTGTAAGTGAAAAACATTTACCCAATCATTTTGCTTGAAAATCCCTCAAAGAATCGCTTAAAATCGCGCTCCACAAGTCAAGATATGATGAAAATGGTGTAACCCGTGATATGGAAATATATTATGTCCGCCCAAGTACTTGTGCATCATGTTCGCGAGGAAGAAAACTGAAGCTTCCAAGAAAAGCCCATCGTGGGGACACGGATACAGAGAGTAAGGAACAGAAGCTTTCGCTAATGCAGGAAGAGTGACCAAATGCGAAGAAGAGATAGCCCCCAGCCCCTAGCTCCTAATTCTACTACGCGAACACGAAGAAAGAGAAAGGCAAACCTTCGCGAACGCGAGAGGTTAAACACGAACACGAAGGAGGTAACCAGCTGACAGATATCAGTTGTCCAAATATAGGGAAAAATGACCCATAGCCCACCAGAGCCCCCCAGGACCCCGTCTAAACACACAAACAAGTCATATAACCTATCATGGACTCGCTCGAGGTCTCACATCACTTCAAACAACACCAAAATGACGAATAACATCATGAATTGAACTTAATAACTCTCAAATCTTCCAACTTCCAAAACTCGCGTCGAAACCTATCAAATCAACTCGGAATGACACCAAACTTTATAGACAAATCCAAAATGACATAATGGAGATGCTCAAACTCTTGGAATCCCATTCCGACCCCGATATCACAAAAGTCAACTATGGGTCAAACTTCTCCATTTTCCAAACTTCAACTTTTCCAACTTTGGCCGAAACGCTTCAAATTACTCTACGGACCTCCAAATCTGAACCCGGACGCGCGCCTAAGTCCAAAAGCACCATACGAAGCTGTTGAGATCATCCAAAACCCATTTCGGAGCCGTTTACTAAAAAGTCTAATTCTGGTCAAATTCTCTCCGCTTAAGCTTTCAAAACTAGAATCCTTCTTCCATATCGACCTCGAATGCCTCGATAACTGAATTCAACAATGCACGCAAGTCGATACACATAACATGAAGCTGTTCAAGACCTTATACAGCTTAACGGAGCTTAAATTCTCAAAACAACCGGTCGGTCGTTACATCCTTCCCTTTTAGAACAAACGTTCGTCCTCGAACGTGCCAAAATTTGCCTCGAAGTCCTCAAATCACTGACTGCACACTTCCAATATACACCCGTGGGTGATCCCATGTCACCCCAATCCACATAAACCTGACGACACCATGTCAATTGAAATTTAGCTTTTTCTAGCAACACTAATAAGCCTTAGTACCAGAATTCTCACCTTCCATTCATTTCCAAAAGACTCGATTCTAAATCCATATCTTGTATCAGTCTCAACCTGCTGCATCAACTCATGCCAACAATCATATAGTGCAACCACACAACATGACACATCACATATAAGCCCACAGTAACATTTCTGATCATAATATCCACCTGAAATCAAATCCAGCGTCGGCCATAAGCCTCATATTTAATAGGAACCCGTTTCAAACCTCCACAACACTGACGATGATAGAAGAGAAACAAAACCACATAACCAACACTCGAATCAACAAGCCACAACTAACACCACTGTACACACACCCCACAAATGCTAAATTGAAGAAGCACAAAACGAAAATGACTGGATATGTAAAGAGAAACACATAAGAGAACTACCAAACAAGCCTGACAGGCCCAACTCTCTATCAGTACTAACCTACAAAACAATATACAAAAAAAAGAATTAAAGCATATGAACAATCACCAGGACCTCATGCTGATATAACTTCCACCACGGTAAACAACCTGGTTCAACCATATCAAATCACATGAAACCACAAGGGTCCCGCCCTCAACTCTGAATCACAAGTAGGGTATACATCAAACCAAGAGGAACCTCTCACTGGATCAATTCCATCACAATTTACAACAAGTGCTGGCTCCCACACTGGTGGAGCACAAAAATCACAGCTTGTAGCCAAAAATACTTATAAATCATATCAAACATACCGTAATGGACAATATGAATTTACTGCTAGTCTCATAACTCTCAATAATGAATAAAAATAGATAATAGACACGGTTATCACTCATAGGACCTCCCAAAAGGTTAACACATAAACAGAGTGCTAATTAAGAAACGTACCTATAAGTGGAGCAACAAATAGGGAACTCACTCCAATAAATAGAACTGTAATGAACTACTGATAGTGCTCCTCTATAACAAATATCATACCTGAATGACATCATATGGCACAACGGCCTTAAGCCTACTATATGAATCATATCAACGGGAAAGTCCTCCCACTCTTAGGCGCCCTCTACTGACCTGAATAACTCGCTATGACGTATCTGCGCGAAATCTGGGGAAATCTCTCAGCATATGGCTAGTATCTCCACACTCAAAGCAACCCCTCTACCGACATGGCTATAGAAACTATACGGTGCGGGTACTCTGAGACCCATGAATACTTGAATCACCGTGTGAAGCTTGAAGCACCAACTGAACTGGCTGACCCACGAAATCTACCATGTCGCACCCTGCCTTTAAAATAAGGACCAGCAGATCTCTCTGGTCTACGAAGCCTTCTCATATCCCCGAACTTTCTCTCCTAATCTTGTCTGTGATCTCGCTCCCGGTTCCACATGCCCTCTAACTAGCGATCGATCCCTACCACCTGCTGAAACAAAACATCTAACTCTAACTTCCGAATCATACAGAACCAAACATCATTCTTGAGCCCCTCAATGAATCTACGGACTCGCTCTCTAACTGTAGCGACCAAGGCAGGTGCATGTCTGGCCCAAATCATTGAATCCGACGGCATACTCTAATACTGACATGTTACCCTGGCACAGCTGCTTAAACTCCATATGCATGTATCCTGAAGTGACTGAGATACAAACCCTCTCAAAACCTCTCTGAAAACCGAACCCATATAAGTAAAGCTACATCGGTCATGTACCCCTCATATGCCCGTCATCACTGATAAGATCCTCCCTAAAGCTGGACATAGTAAAAGCAATGCCATACATCTCAACAATACCCATAGTGCGGAGAATGCGATAACACTCCTCTGTAAAACATATGCGCTCTCTGAAGCCAAACCACTTAATCTAGGAGGTTCATATTCCTTGAACCTTGCAAATATAAGTTGTACTTCCTCATATGCTGCTTCCCTAGCCATGGGTTGAACTGGAACCATAGGCTATGCCACCATAACACCTAGAACATGACCAACGTGAACTTACTACTCTGGAGGAGGTCTAGCCGTGGCACATACTCCTCGTCGGGCTCTGCCTCTGCCTCTAGCGACACCTGCTCTAGGATAAGCAACATCGATAACCTCAGCTCGTGTCCTCGCAGGCGATGAGAGAATTGAAGGATAAAAGTTCAAACTCCAAGATCAATAAGCTGGCATAATAGGAATGAAGGAAGTGAGATTGTCCTAATAGTTTCGGAACCTCTCGAAGATAAGTACAGATGACTCTGTACCAATCCCCAAGACTATACTAAACGCGCTTATGACTCATAGCACCAATGAACTAAGGGCTCTAATACCAACTTTTCACGACCCAACTTTCCCTCCGTTTGGGTATCTTGATGGAACCTAGTCTTAGGGACTAGGTAAGCCTAAATCATACTGAAATACAACAATAATAATTAAATTGAACAGTCTCGAAGTAGAAATCTCTACAAATTTATAATTTCCAAAACCCGATAGTACAAGTCATAAGCTCTATAAAGTTCCATTATAAATTCTAAACACAAATGTATGGAAATAAGTAAAACAATATGAATATAATAAAAAAGGTGAATCCGAAGCCTGCGAGTGCAGCAGTAAGGCTACCTTGAATCTCCTCGGCAAGAATCCGCACAGCTACTATTGAACAATACCTGGATCTGCACAAAACAATGTGCAGAAGTGTAGTATGAGCACACCATAGCGGTGCCCAGTAAGTATCAAGACTAACCTCGGTGGAGTAGTGACGAGGAACAGTCAAGACACCTACTAGTCTAATAAACTGAATAAGTATAAGTATAGAAATAGTCAAAACATGATATCTATATAAAGACTACGCGATATGGCTAGAAATATAGTGATTGCAATAAGGTAGGAAACATCAAGTCATAGCGGAACACCATAATAAGAACACATAAAGGTGAATGGAAAATACAACCCAAATTCGAAATCACAAATACAACAAGAACAAGTCGTAACTCAGCAACTACGGTAGTCTCACATTAGGTCTTAGCCAATAAATTTCAATCAACTAGTCAAATCCTTCAATTGATAAAACATTTCGAAATATACTTCCTTCAAGTAAATATTTTTTTTTCAAAAATAGTTCTTAAAAAATGAATTCCTTTCGAATATAATCTTTTCAATTAAATATTCTTTGAATATAAGTCACCCTATGACACCTCATCTCATAATCATACAAAACGGGTATCAATACCTGAACCCTAACACTTGGCATCTTGTGCCCTCATCACACCTTATAATCATACTGACAACTCACGTGCTCAAAAGGCCCATTCTCACATGGAACGCAAATGAACAAGGGTGTGCATTTATACTCAACAATATCAAAAAGTCTCCTATCCGATAAGGGTACTTAGCCACGTGTATTCTTGTGCAAGTGTCCTAGCATAGTTCATACCAGCTAATAAGCATAAGGAAAGGAACGGACAAAAAAAAGGAACAGACAGCACATAGAATGTTTACACAAGAATAGGATCAACTGAAAACACAACTCAGTAGACAATGATAATAACATGGGATCTCCCAGGATACTGTCCCGTAGTCCCAAACGTAAATGTGCAGGGGGATCTCTCGGAATATCATTCCGTAGTCCCAAAGTAAATATGCAGAGAATCTCTCGGATACCATCCCATAGTCCAGATTGTAAATATGCAGGGGAATGTCCCAGAATAGTGTTCTGTAGTCCCAAAGTAAATGTGTAGCTGATCCCATGGGATACCGTCCCGTAGTCTAAATCATAAATATGCAGAGGGATCTCTCGGAATACCATTTTATAGTCCTAAAGTAAATGTGTAGGGCAACCAACAGAGACAACAATTATCGCACGGCAAAAAACTCGTAGATCACCACAATACATACAACAGCAACGACGACAATAAGACAAGGTATGACAAGTAAATCAACTCAAGAATTGTAAATCACAAAGAAATGGTAGAACCAGTTCACAAGGGTAACCACAGAAGAGAATGCTGGGATAAAGGGAACAGTTCAGCATAGGAAAAACTAACATGTAGCAACGATCCCACAATACACAAATCAATAACAAGGGAATAAACACGAGTCAAGTAGTCCCAAATAAAGGCAAGTCAACAAAGATACAGGTTATCTAAACTTTTTATTTTAAGGTTGAACAATTACGAGGATATTCGACAATTCAATTAAGAAAAGATGAGCCTAGCTTCACTTAAGACTAAACAATTATAGGAGGAGATTATGATAATTCCCAAATAAGACAAGTAGCCATGAAAAGATAGCATGATAATAGGTGAGGCGAAATCCTTTAGTTAAGTCAAATAGTAGTCGATTTGGCAATGAGAATGAATCATGAAGCAATTAATTCCAATTAAGCATGTAAATGTGAAGCTAATAAATAGAACTCAGTCATGTTAAGAACACATTCACACACAATGAATATAAAGACCTAAGAGCCCTAAAAGGCCAATTTTTCACAAATAAGTCCGAGCACACACTCGTCACCTCGCGTACACGAACTACAATCAACATAGAAGACTCAAATCCTAAGGGGAAGTCCCCCCAAAAAAGGTTAGGCAAGATATTTACCTCAAATATGACAGACCTATATTCAAAGATGCACTTCTCGAGTGAAAAGATCTCCAGACTACTCAAATCTAAACAAATTAACTTCAAAGCATGAATAAAACTCATAAGAAACTATTTTGGATCATAAAGTTTCAATTTTTAACAAAATCCAAAAATTGGTCCAAAAGTCGACCCTCGGGCCCGCACCGGAACCCCACAAATTTTACAAAAATCGAATACACATTCCGATAAGAGTTCAACCATACAAATATCAATACCATTTGGTCCTTCAAATCAAGATTTATCATTTTAGAAATTTTCTTTCATAACCAACATGCAACTCAAAATACAAATTAAATGTCGAAAATAAAGATGAAATTATGGAATATGTTATATTCTAAGTGAAGAACACTTACCCCATCATTTTGCTTGAAAAACCCTCAAAGAATCGCTCAAAATCGAGCTCCACAAGACAAGATATGATGAAGATGGTGTAACCTTCGATTTAGGAATATATTCTGTCCGCCCAGGTATATGTGCATCGCGAACGATGGAAGAACAATCGCGTTCGCGAAGAAGAAAACTGAAGCTGCCAAGAAAAGCCCATAGCGAGCGCGAGCTAAGGGATGCGACGCGGAGAGTAAGGAATAGAAGCTCTCGCGAACGCGTGGAGAGTGACGGGAACATGAAGAAGAGATAGCAACCAGCCCCCAACTCCTAAATCTACTATGCGAATGCGATAGAGTGACTGCGAACGCGAAGAAGGAGAAAGGCAAACCTTCGCCAACGTGAGAGGTTAAACGCGAACATGAACGTGAAGAAAAATAAATTCCTCCTCCAAGATTACGCGTCTCGAACGCGGAGAGGCAGGCGCGAACACGAAGGAGGAAACCAGTTGATAGATATCAGCAGTCCAAAAATAGGGGAAATGACCCTAGCCCACTAGGAAAACACCCGAGGCCCCCAGGACCCCGTCTAAATAACTAAACAAGTTATATAACCTAACACAGACTCGCTCGATGTCTCAAATCACATCAAACAACGCCAAAACCACGAATCACACCATGAATCGAACTTAGGAACTCTCAATTTTTCCAACTTCCAAAACTCACTCGAAACCTATCAAATCAACCCGGAATGACACCAATTTTCCAGATAAGTCCAAACTGACATAACGGAATTGCTCCAACTCTCGGAATCGCATTCCGACACCGATATCACAAAAATCAGCTATGGGTCAAACTTTTCTCTTTTCCAAACTTCAACTTTTCCAACTTTCACCGAAACGCCTCAAATTACCCTACGGACTTCCAAATCTGAATTCGGACACGCGCTTAAGTTCAAAATAACTATACGACGCTGTTGAGATCAGCCAATATTCATTCCGGAGCCGTTTACTCAAAAGTCCATTTTTGGTCATATTCTCACCACTTAAGCTTCCAAAACTAGAATTCTTCTTCCAATTCGACCCAGAATTTCCCAGTAACTAAATTCAATCATGCACGCAAGTCGATACACATAACATGAAGCTGTTCAAGACCTTATGCCGCCATACGAAACTTAGATTTTTAAAATGACCGACCGGATCATTACAGTCACAAATTCATCATTTAAGTAGGCAGTTACAATTTAAAAATTGGTACTATGTAGGTATAGGTTTATGAATACACCTGATATGAGGAATATCTTTTGGACAAATGGTTAAAGGGTTTCAAATCTCATTGTTTTTATCATCACCCAAAAAAAAAAAAAAGAACTCGTTGTTTGTTTTACTTCCTCTGTTCCAGTTTATATGAACTTATCTTTTTTTTTTGTCCACTCCAAAAAGAATGATCTCTTTCTAAATTTGGTAACAATTTAGCTTAAATTTACAATTCTACCCTTAATGAGAAACTTTTATAACTATACTAATACTTTGAGGCCCCTTTTTGACTTATTTAGGACCACAAATCCCAAAAGTCTTTATTTTTTCTTAAACTTCGTACCCAGTCAAACAGGTTCATATAAATTGGAACGGAGGGAGTAATATTTTGAATTCCCCTAAGAGAAAACTTAAACCTGTCGCTGGTTATAGAAAATATTTCCGTTCTCGTTTGGCCCAGAAAAGAGAAATTTACACCAAAGTGAAGTAAAATGCTACTTGGTTATTCTACAAACATTCTAACGCAAATTAATGAAAGGATTAAAGAAAGGTTCCGTAATTTGAAGTACAAGAAAGAAGGTAGTAGAATAGGAGGACAAGTATACATGAACAAAAAAAGTATTTATTTTTAGGGTTTAGGAAGAATCCTTAAAGCTAGACAGCTTGCAAGCAATGTTCGTACTAACGTTCCGAGTCGGGTTTAAGCTTGCTTTAGCTTTATTAAGTACTGATTATTTATTAGTTAAAGGGCCTCTCTTAACAGCCAATGCCATGCATGTATTCAAACATTCAAAAAGTGCCTTAAAGGTTTCTTTTGACTCTTTTGACAGAGTGTTTTTTCTAAACGAATATTCACAAGTAGCTAACTCATACTCTATTTATTAAGAATAGATTAAGTAACCATTCAATTATCGTAACTTGCCTAACTAATATCTACTTAGTTAGGCACGTTATTGACAAAGGGGGTAAAATATAGTAAAAGATAAAATAATTTGGTACAGTATTATTGAAGTGGTTGACTGTTTCATATTGCACGATTGGTTTGAATGACTATAAAATATGTTCCACCTAAAAAACAAACTTTAGTTTTCTTGGAAGTAAGCACAAGTATTTAAATAATTCAAATATTAGTTGGATCCAACTTCTAAGTGTATCGATCACTCACTGCAATATTCTTTTTAGTTTTTGACTCCTAATGAGCTAATTACGTGAATTATCACGTAATTATAAAAACCACATTCTAGAATTTTTTCCATATTTAGATGACTTAGAACTCTTTTTAACTAAACATATCGTTGAAAATATTTTTGATTTTGATAAATGAAAATATCCAAAATATTAGAAGTGTATACCAGAAATCTTACTACGTGCTTTTGTAATATAAAAGCTAATTAAGCTAACTAACCTGGAGTAGGTTTTTTTTCTTCTTCTTGTTTTTTTTGTTACTAATGAAAGGGGATTCTTTATATTAAAAGTATAGAAGTTTAGTTATTGCATAATATAGAGATAGACCGCATTGCGGTTCTTCCCGATTTACCTTTAATAAAAACTTGTAAAATAATAGCCAGATATGTTTTCCAGTACATAATGCTATCTTCCTTACAATTACCTACAACGTTATGCAACTGTTTATAGTTTTCTTAATTTAATAACATAAAAATGCAGCAATGACTTTTAAATAGCTGGTTAAAATAAACCGTTAGGGAAAAAATTACTCCCTCGGTTCACTTTTACATGACATGCTTTGACTTTTCACGTCCCTTAAAAATAATAAATGAAGTGTATAAGTTACCATGATATCCATATTAATTGATGCATATTTTATTAGATTTGAGAAAATGATTTGAAATGAGTAATAAATACTGTGGGTATAACAGAATATTTTTTTTGCTCTTCTCTTGATATGCGTAAAGTGACAAGTAAAAATGAAAATATATTTTTAGTATATACATGTCATGTAAAAGAGAACGGATGTAGTAGAAGATTAATAGCCCGTTTGGCCAAGCTGCAAAAATCAGCTTATTTTGAGAAGCACTTTTTTTCAAAAGTGTTTTTCTCAAAAGTACTTTTGGTGAGAAGCAGTTTGTGTGTTTGACTAATTAGTTTGAAAAGCCCTTCTGAGCAGCAATTAGTGTTTGGCCAAGCTGTTAAAAACTGCTTCTAAGTGTATTTTTCTCAAAAGTGGTTCTCAAAAAAGTGTTTTTGGAGAGAAGCTACTTTTTTCTGCTTCTCCAAAACTGCTTCTGCTTCTCCTCAAAAGCATTTTTTTTTTCGCTCCAGAAGGTTGGTCAAACACCTCAATTTTTGGTCAAAAATACTTTTGGCAAAAAAAAGCACTTTTAGCCAAAAATAAACTTGGCCAAACAGGCTATAACTCTACCAAAATCACAAGGTAGTGTTTTTAAAGTGTGCAGAGAGAAAATTCGAAAAATAGAGATCCTCATTCTTCAATGATGGGTTGAGAAAGAAAGTGTAAAGGAAGGACCCCTCAAAAGATGGGTTTTTGGTACCTTAGGGAAAAACAATTCCATTAAGGATATGTGTTGGTCAGCTTTTGGAAGCAATGGTCGTCGTAGCTTATTCTTTGCCCAAGTTTTTAACAGCATTTTCTCTTAAATTTCACTTCATTTACTCACCACCATTTATCATAATTTAAAGCTTTACCTCTCCAACTCCTTAGATTCTCCAACCTTATATTATTCTCCCCCTGACACCACTACTATAAATTCAATAGAGCTTCACTCCATTTGAAACCAACAAGCTATTAACTCATTGCTTCTTTCTTCTTTCATCCAAAAGAAAAACAAGCCTACATATCTTTTTTTCCTTCATCAAGCTAAGGCCATGGCAGGCAAGAAGAGCTCATCATTCTCTTTCTTCAGTTTGTTTAAATCGAAGAGCTCGAGAACGCGAAAAGGAGATCAAGATTACTACAAGGATGATTGTGTGAAGGCTTACAAAGTGTGGCCAAGTGATGAAGATAGAGGTCAATGGGTAGCTGAGCCTAGAATTGATGAAAAAGCTTCTACTTTCATCTCCATTAGGACTGCAAACTGGAACGTGGAGTAACTTTGAAAGCTTCCAGCAAATATCTAATTATAGAAGAAGATTAAAAAACCCCCATTAATTATTACATCCGCTTCCTCTATTTATCAAATGCATTATGTTTCCATAATTTGTAATTTTTTGTTAGATAATTAATGTATTAGGTTTGCTTATTAGTCTGTAGAAGTGCAAATAACACACCGATTAATGTAAAGATTTGTTTATATTCAAATGATCATGTCATCCACTTTATCTACTTCTTCTCCTACTTTGTGCGTATCGTTTATACTACCTCCCTTTTCTAGTCTTCTTGTTGAGTAATGTGATAAGATTAGAAGCAGATTTCCTCTTCTTAATATGACTGGTATTTTGTTTATTTGCGCTGCTTTAGTTCTTATACACCTAATCCTTAGTATTCTGTAGAGGACTTTCTATAAGGAAGCCACTAATTATAGCCATGTTGGATGTTGTCCGAAAAAACTTGCCAATAGTAGTTATTGAGTGTCTGAGTGAACTTTCTGACGGCCATTGGTAATGAGGTTAGTCGATAAATTAGTGAAAGAAACAGGAAGATTAGTGATGATGATCACAAATTTTCAATGCAAGTTCGTCGGAGGTTTCTGTAATACAACTACATACCTAGTATAATCTCACATAATAAGGTTTGGGCAGGGTAGAGTGTACGCAGACGTCACGTTTACCTTGTGAAGATAGGGAGGTTGTTTTCAATATACACCCGCAGCTCAGGAAAGCATAAGCAACACATTAATAAAAAGAAAGACAAAAAGGGACAACACCGAGAAGCCATGTAAAAGCAGAATAAAAACAATAAGATAGTAGGACGACAAAAATTAGGGGTGGCTTTTGGGCAATTCGGATTGCATATGATTTGGCTTGAATTTTCGGTTTTCGGATTGAAGAAATGACAATCCAAATCCAATCCAAATAAACTCGGATTGGATTTAAATTAATTAATCGGTTTGGATATTTTGGATTATCGTTTTTGAGCTTATAAGTTGAGATATTTCTTCTTCCTACAATAATGAACATCCAAATGAAGTATTCATGTTAAATTGCTTAAAAAAATTCTCATTTCATCACAATCATCAAAATAAATTATTCACGTAATAAAATCATCATCAAGGAAATTGAACAAAGACAAGGCCGATAATAATTAAATTATATCCGGATAGAAAGTATTCTGATAGTAACTTAGTAAGTAGCATTGAATATGTGAGATTATGTATAATGATTAGGATATAGGGCTTGTTACTATTGGCATATGAATAGTGAATTAAATATTAAAAAAAATTAATTTTTGGATATTCAAAAATCTGAAGTACCAAATATAATATCTAATCTGAAATCCAATCTATAATATGAAATCCAAACCCAAAATCCAAACAATTTAAATTTCGGTTTGGATTTTGGGTTTGCCCAAACTATGCCCACCCCTAACCAAAATGAAAGAAACGACATGTACTCATAGAAATCTAATACCAACAGAATGCAATAGCATGTACTAATACTTCCGGTATAAACAATTTAGACCACCTAATATACTATCATAACCCTCAATCTCCATACCTTCCTATCAAAGGTCATGTCCTTGGTTAGATGTTGTTATGCCATGTCGTGCCTAATCACCTCTCCCAATTCTTCTTCGACCTTTCTACACCTTTCCTTAGGCCCTTCAATATCAACCTTTTACACCTCCTCACTGGGCGTCCTTACTTCTCCTACTCACATATCCAAACCACCTAAGCCTTGTTTCCCGTATCTTGTGCTAAATAGGGGTCACCCTCACCTTGTCGCAAATAACCTTATTCCTAATCCTATCTAACCTGGTGTACCGGCATATCCATTTCAATATTCTCATCTCTGCTACATTCATATTATGGACATGGACGCTCTAGATTGGCCAACACTGATCAGCCCCATACATCATACTCGATCTGACAACTTTCACGCCCTATTTTTTCGTAAAAGCGGATTTTGACATGTGACAACTCTTTTAAATGTGCATTAAAATAAAAGAGTCACCACCTAATGATTTAAGGTGTGTTAGGACACATATTTTGTAAATGACTTTGGTTTAACTAGTCATCGTTACCAAAGATCGGGCAATGGCTCAAATTAATTTGAAGAAAAGATGCTAGGCACTCTTCGAGGTCCACAACTGTAGTTCTCGATCAAATTTTAAACTATGATTATCAAATTATTAATTGATTATCCTAAATGAGCATGTGTCACGACCCAGAATTCCCACTTTCGGGACCGCGATGACACCTAACATTTTACTTACTAGGCAAGCCAACGTTAGTGGATTCTTAAGTCAACTTCAGCCAATTTTAACAATATAAACAATTAATCTATACAAAAGCTAAAATTGATTTTCGGAATAATATAGCACCCATAATAACTTATACAATTCGGATATGGTGTCATGATTCACGAGCTTCTAAATGTTACTACAAATAAAGTTTGAAAGAAAATACAATTATTCTGAAAGAAGGAAAACATATAATAAAGAAGCTAGGAAGGGACTCCAGGGTCTGCGAACGCCAACAGATCTACCTTGGATCTCCTGACAAATAAGTCTAGCTGCCAACCTCACGGTCAGCTAGGGCCAGTACCAAAATCTGCACAGAACAGCAATGTGTACTATTAGTACAACCAACCCCATGTACAGGCAAGTGTCGAGCCTAACCTTGAGGAAGTAGTAACGAGGCTATGACAAGACACCTACATAATAAACATATGTAATTTAATAGCATATGTACCAAAATAACAACAAATAAAATCTAGACAAGTAATATCGGGAAGGGGGACATGCAGAAGGGGATACGAGACAAGATAACCACAACAGGAATGATAGCCAGAACAATCAATATGCCTTGAACCAATGGAAACGATTAAACACAATAAAGGAAAGTGCACGATATCACCCTTCGTGCTTTTACTCTCAACCTCACCATATAAATCAACAGAAACGGCACGACATCACCCTTCATGCATTAACTCTCATAACATGGTACGGCATCACCCTTCATGTATTAACACTCTCCCTTAATACATAACAATGAACAAGTTAAAACAGGGAGATATGATCAATAAGTATAAGCCTTACTTCAACAACGGTCCCATAATACCAATCTCAACTCGGAATCCGTAATCAATTATCACCAAAGCTTATAAACATGATAAAAAAGATCAATTTAATAATTAACTAGTCTAAGCATCAATAATATGATCAAGAAAAGCAACAATTATAAAGAACAAGTCCCACCCGCATGCTATAACCTAGCAACAATGCATAAATACTCGTCACCTCACATATACATCCTAACATCTAAACATGTAGCAAATAGACAAGTAAGTCCTAATCTCTCAAGTAAAGGTTAACCACGACATTTACCTCGCTCCAAAGGCCGAACTCAAAGCTCAAACACCGTTTTGCCTTTTAAATAAGCCTCCGAACAAATATAATCTAGCAGTTTACCAACCAAATAATTCAAATTAAGCCTTAAGAACTACCTACGATTCTAAGGAATTCAATTTAGGTCACCATTGAAAAAGTCAAAAAAAGTCAGCACCCAGGCTCGCTTGATCCAAATTCGAAATGCAGACCAAAACCTGAGTACCCATTCACCCCTGAGCCTGGTTATGTAATTTGTTTTGGAATCCAACTTCAATTTGAGATCTAAATCCCTATTTTTCATAAATCCCTAATTCTGTCAAAAACCCTCAATTTCCACCATGAGAACTCTAGATTTTAGGTTGAAATCTTCGAAAAGGTAATTAAAGATTGGAAGAAAATAGTTTAGAATCACTTACCAATGATTTGGGGCTGAAAAGTTCTTTGAACAATTGCCTCTAGGGTTTATGAGTTTGAAAATTTGAAGAATGAACCAGAAATCCCGTCGAAGTCATATTTGATAAGTTGCAGCTGTTGCATTTACGACCAGGGATTCAGAAATGCGAACCCCGCAAATGCAAAATATCCATTGCAAATGCGATAATCCTCACACCCATGCTTTCTTCGCAAATGTCACGACCCGAAATTCCCACTGTCGAGATTGTGATGGCGCCTAACATTTGAATTGCTAGGCAAACCAACATTAGAGTTCATTAATCAAATTCTTAAACCTTTCAGTGAACTAACAACGATTAAAACATAACAAATTAAAAGTGTGCGGAAATTCATAACAGCCTTATTACATAATACTACCCAGAATCTGGAGTCACTCAAATGAAGTTTTTAGATAAAATTTCTTATTTTTATCAACTTTTCATGTAAAAACTTTCCAGAAATATGCCTGGACTGCATACGCAAATGAAGAAGGGTAAAAATGAGATTTTTAAGTCTTAAAAGTGCAGAATTGAGTTCTAAAACACAAGATGACCTTTCGGATCATCAAATTCTCTATCTCTAAAACAACCGTTCGTCCTCGAACGGACATAGAAAAGTACCTAAGCTGGTGAAAAGATGGGCATATCTACTCCGCATGTCCGACTCGGAATCCCAAGCAGCTGCCTCAACGGGCTGACCTCTCCACTGCACTCGAACGGAAGGATAACTCTTTGATCTCAACTTACAAACCTACCATGCTAGAATAGCCACCGGCTCCTCCTCGTAGGTCAAATCCTTATCCAACTGGACAGAGCTGAAATCTAACACGTGGGATGGATTTCCATGATACTTTCAAAGCATGGACACATGGAACACTGGATGGACCACTAATAAACTAGTTAGAAACACAAGCCTGTAAGCCACCTCTCTCACTCGCTCAAGAATCTCAAAAGGCCCGATGTACCTAAGGCTCAACTTACCATTCTTTTTATAGCTTATTACACCCTTGATTGGTGACACCTGGAGTAACACTCTCTCTCCAACCACGAATGCAACATCAAGAACATTACGGTCGGCATAACTCTTCTGCCTGGATTGAGCTGTGTGAAGTCTATCCTGAATGATCTTAACCTTATCCAAGGCATCCTTTAAAAAATAGGTACCCAATAACTGAGCCTCCCCCGGCTCAAACCATCTAACCGGCGAGCGGGACCGTCTACCATACAACGCCTCATAGGGAGCTATCTAGATACTTGAATAATAATTGTTGTTGTTGGCAAACTCTGCCAGTGGCAAGAACTGATCCCACGAATATCTAAAGTCAATAACACATGTGTGGAGCATATACTCTAATATCTGAATAGTGTGCTCGAACTGCCCGTCCGTCTAAGGATGAAATGTTGCGCTCAGCTAAACATGCGTGCCCAACTCACATTGCACAACCCTCTAGAAATGTGAGTTAAAATGCGTAACTCAATCAGAAATGGAGACACAGCCACACAGTGAAGATGAATTATCTCGCCGATATAAATCTCTGCCAACCGCTCTGAAGAATAGGTAACTTCCACATGAATGAAATGCGCTAACTTGTAAGTCTATCCATAATAACCCAAGTTGCATTGAACTTCCTCTGAGTTCGTGGGATTCCAACAATAAAATCCATAGTGATGCGCTCCAACTTCCACTCAGGAATCTCTATCTTCTGAAGCAAACCGCCAGGCCTCTGATGCTCGTACTTCACTTGCTGACAATTTAGACACCGAGCCACATATGCCACTATATATTTCTTCATTCTCCTCCACCAATAATGTTTCCGCAAATCCTTATACTTCTTGGCGGTGCCCGGAAGAATAGAATACCGGGAACTGTGGGCCTCCTCTAGAATCAATTCACGAAGTCCGTCCACATTAGGCACACAAACACGAACCTAAATCCTCAAACGTCCAACCGTAACCTGTTTGGCATCTGCATTGTATCCCTAAGGACAAGAAAATGAGGGTCATCATACTTATGATCCCTGATGCACTCAAACAATGAAGATCGAGCGACCGTACAAGCTAGAACACGACTGGACTCAAAAATATCCAACCTTACGAACTGATTGGCCAAGGCCTGAACATCTAATGCAAGTGGTGTCTCACCGACTGGAATGTACGCAAGGCTGCCCATACTAACAAACTTTCTACTCAAAGCATAGGCTACCACGTTGGCCTTCATGGGATGATACAAGATGGTGATATCATAGTCCTTCAATAGCTCTAACCACCTCATCTACCTCAATTTTAGCTCCTTTGCTTGAGCAAATACTGCAAACTTTGATGATCTGCGAACGCCTTACACGACACGCCATAAGGATAGTGCTTCCAAATCTTCAGTACATGAACAATGGCTTCCAACTCTAAGTCATTAACTAGATATTTCATATCGTGAACCTTCAATTGCCGCGATGCATATGCAATCACCCGTCCATCCCGCATCAAAACCGCACCAAGTCTAGTGTGAGATGCTTCACAATATACTTTATAAGGTCCTGAACCTATAGGCAACACCAACACCGGCGACGTAGTCAAAGCAGTCTTAAGCTTCTAAAAGCTCGCCTCACACTCGTCTGACCATCTAAACGGGGCACCCTTCTGGGTCAACCTGGTTAACGGGGCTGCTATACATGAGAACCTCTCCACAAACCGATGATAATAACCCACCAATCCCAAGAAACTCCGGATCTTTGTAGCTGAAGTGGGTTAAGGGCAGTTCTTGACTGCCTTAATATTCTTTGGATCCACCTGAATACCCTTTCATGACACAACGTGCCCAAGAAAGTGACTGAGCTCAACTAAAACTCGTATTTTGATAACTTAGCATATAACTGGCTGTCTTTCAGAGTCTAAAGAATGATCCGAAGGTGCTACTCATGCTTCTCTCGAGTGCGGGAATAGATAAAGATATCATCATTAAACATAATCACAAAGAAATCCAAATAGGTCTTGAACACTTGGTTCATCAAATTCATAAATGTTGTTGGGAATTTGTCAGCCCAAATGACATTACTAGAAACTCATAATGCCCATACCGAGTCAAATATATCCAACATAGTCCAAAAAGCCTTTATCACATTCCGAAAAAGCCTTACGCGATTTCAAGCCGAGTGAACTTACATTAGTGGTGATTTACATGATGGGCAATCGTAGGGTACTTAGAGCCGTACTTGTAACATTCATTTGAGAGAGATGAGCAAACTTTTCACAAATCCTTGAATTGATTGCTACATTCTTAAGTGATATATGACAACGGTGAGTAGAGGAGGAGGAGTTTGGCATCCACAATGGCCTACATGAAATAGCGAGCTTCCTTGATAAATAAAGTCAACTCTTGATGTTCAAGTGTCATATTAGAACTATTTATACTTAAAACCTCAATTCATTGTCTTGTTAGTGATTCATTAGTATAGTGGGTAATTGTTGGTCCCAATTGATGTGTGATTGATGCACCTTAGACTAACTGGAATAGCTTTTAACTTGTGGATGTGGGAATTACTTTAATTGCTTGAGGACATGCAAAATCTTAAGTTTGGGGGAGTTGATTGGTGGGAATTTTGACTAGTTATTAGCGTATTTTTGCTTTTGTTTAAGTCCAAAAGTGTTTAATTGTAATCTCGAAAACTGATGAAATATGCTTAGTTGTAGGAGTATTGTAAAATGAACCACAAATTGAAATACAACTTGAAATAAAGTGATCTGAACTCAAGGATAAAAATCAGGCACACAAGCCCAAGTGTAGACCGCAGAATTCCATAAGTGGCTGCAGAATGCAAAGGGAAATCCATTAGAGCCTTGCTGCAAAGTGTGGACCGCATAATTATTGTGCGGCCGCAGAAGCTACCCAAGAGCAGAAGTTAAGAGAGTATGCATATGAATATCAAGGGAAGTGCGGACCTCACAATTATTGTGCGGCTGCAAAAGTCAGGCATGTGTTGGCACTCAGAATTGTGCGGTCACCAGAAGGGCCCTATGCGGCCGCACTCAGATTTGTGTGGACCGTAGAACATTCAAGATGCGGCCGTATTCCAGAATTATGAGGCCGTAGATCCAGCTCCTATCAAGTTTGAAGAAAACTGCAGACTGCATATGAGATTATGCGGCCGCAAAACCTCCGAAAGGGCAATTTTGTCCAAAATTTTCAGCTTTGTATAAATAGACTAGTTTCACAAAATTAGATCAAGTTTTGAATATTAGAACTCCTGTAGTCGTTTTTCCTTACTGTTTTAGGTAACTTTAACTTAATTTGGTGATTTAACATTGGATTAATGTCTTTTAATCTTTCAAAATGTGTTTTATCATCTTTTCTTCTCTATTTTCTTCTTTACCAATTATGAGTAGCTAGATGTTTAACTAGGTATTGTGACCCAACCCTAGTGTGTAAATCAAATGGGTGTTTGATTTATTACTTGTTTATGGTTGGATGCTTATTATTTAGACCTGTTCTTGCTTTTTAATTGTAGAATTAATGGTTGCAAATATTAGTTCATGCCTATTCGACTTGGTCTCTACTTAAGAAAGAGAGACTTAGTCTAGAAAAACTTGGCTAACAATAATTTGGGATGAAATCAAGAGATTGATAGTCCCTATTAAAGGGTTGAACCTAGAGATAGTAAAACCCGACTTGAGCATTTTATCAACTTTTTTGTTCAATACCCATTTGGACTTGAGAAAGCCAAATTGTACAAAATCACTCTCTTACCGAGAGGTATTTAGTAGTTACTTAACTGTTGATAGCTATAATACATCTCGGCCAATAAAATAAGCTTTAAAGTCCATAACCCGTAGAGGCAAATAGGCCTTTTACCCTATTTGAAAAACATCCAAAAACAACATTCTCTAGTTTTATATCTTTACTTGAGAAAGAGAGATCTAGTCTAAGAAAACTTGGCTAACAAGAATTTTGGATAAAATCAAGAGATTGATAGTCGCAATAATAGGGTTGAACCTAGAGAGAGTAAAATCCGACTTGAGCATTTTATTAATTGTTTTGTTCAATGCCCATTTGGACTTGAGAAAGTCAAATTGGGCAAAATCACTCTCTAACTGAGAGGTATTGACTGGATACTTGAGTGTTGATAGCTATAATTCATCCCAACCAGTAAAACAAGCTTTAAAGTTTACAACCCGTTAGGCAAACACCTAGGTAATGGTCATATCCCTAGGCCTTTTACACTATTTGAAAAATATCCAAAATCAACTTTCTCTAGTTTTATACCTTTAGAATTGTAATCCTTAGCGTAATTTTAGAAGTAAAACACAATCATATTTGTGGAAGTGCAATTTAGATACTTTACGTGCTTAGTTCAAATATATACTACTTTATCCCATTCATATAGCTCTTTGTGAAATTTGACTCCGACTCTGTTGGGTATTACTATCGCATCGTCTGTTTCATAACCTCGAATAGAGGTGCCACTTGGACGAGATCAACATGCCGAAGTCCAAAATCACCATGTGGACCTAACGGAACCATCAAAACTCCGATTCTAGAACAAATACATAAAAGTCAAACTTGGTCAACTCTTCTAACTTAAAGCTTCTAAGATGAGAATAATCTTTCCAAATCAATCATGAATCACCTAAAAATGAAAAACGAGGATACACACAACTCATAATATATCATATGAAACTATTAATAACCTCAAACCACCGAACTGAGTGTAATTTCTCAAAATGACCGGTCAGATCGTTACCATGTATGTTGTCCCATATATTTAGTATAAAATAAATAAAGTTGATTTGGGAAAAATTCCCTCATTGAAGTCAAATATGAACTTACGTTGGTCTAAAGCT
Organism: Nicotiana glauca; assembly: GCA_026770625.1. Classification (NCBI taxonomy): domain Eukaryota; kingdom Viridiplantae; phylum Streptophyta; class Magnoliopsida; order Solanales; family Solanaceae; genus Nicotiana; species Nicotiana glauca. The sequence continues at coordinate 80,854 of MU670834.1, forward strand.
AGCTCTAACCTTCAAGAATCATCTTTCCCCCCTCCAAATCTATCAGATAAGTTCAGTCAAGCCAAAAGAGTACTTAAAAAGGTAAAAAAAGGCTAAAGAAATCAATTATATATTCAAATCTAGCCCTAAGTAAAAACCAACATAAAACTCCACTCCGAGCCCACATGATCAAACCCTAAGTAAAATCAACTCTCGTTATGCTTGTTGATCTATAATCTTATGAGTCCAAATCTATGTTTAGATTTCCATTTAGAGTCAATTTAGATGATCAAAACACATTATAGGTTATTCTAAATCTAGGTTTCAAAATCATCAAATTTCACCTTAAATCAATATTCAAATGATATATCTTAGGTTAGATTCATAAAATAATATTAGATCCAAGTTACAGTTACGTACCCCATACATATAGATGAAGTTCTAGGTCAAAACGCTTCAAGATTAAGATCCCAATATCATGACCCAAAACTCAACATGTCGTGATGGCGCCTATAATTATACTAGGCAAGCCTACAACTCACACATATCAACATTTTTAAATCCAAAATATACTGAAATAGGTTTAAGTAAGTAAAAATTTCAAAAAACTGGATGTAAATGCCACAATTCAATAAAAATTTTCATAAATTCCGGGTGTCACTGAATATATGAGTATCTATATAATAACATAGTCTAATATATGTCTTAGAAAGTATAACAGAATAAGTAAAACTGAGAGATAGGGGAGGAGGGTCAAGGTCTGATGAGGCCAAGGCAGCTATCTCGATAATCTCCGAACAACTGAAACTCCAAGACTAACAACCGATGTGCCCGGAAACACCAGGATCTGCCCATGAAGTGCAGGGCATAATATGAGTACAACCAACTCAATAAGTAACAAGTCTAACCTTTGGGCGAAAAGTAGTGACGAGCTTAAATAATACAGTAAAAGTACAAAGTTTAACATTACATAAAATGTAGACATGCTTCCACGTTTAACAGTTAAGCTAAACACAGATAGAATATGCCAAGTTTGAATGATATGAGGAATATTACATCTCAATATCTATATGAAAATATGCATATAATATATGATGCAACACAATGAAAGCTCGCGTATCACACTTTCAGAATACTCAACCTGACTATCAATTCTCACTCGTTACACTGAATCACTTAGCACTGTATGGTAACCGCTGCAACGTGCAGTCCGACCCCATCATGAATCAATAGCAACTGCGCTCACTGTGGGTGTGCAAAATCTGGAGGGGCGAATCCTGCCCAAGTGCTAATAACACCTACTGCGGTGTGCAATGCGATCCCATCAGAATCAAGTTTAGATGTGTTACTTACCTCAAACCGTGTAATTCTCTACTCCAACAAGCTCTTGCCTCGCAAATCGGCCTCTGAACGCCTCGAATCTAGCGATAAACAATTCGATACAATCAACTCAAGCTATAGGAATCAATTTCGTTTGAAAATGCTAAGTTCTTAATCAAAAGTCAAAAGGTCAGCCCCGAGCTCACGTCTCGGAACCCAAAAGTCACAAAATCCGAGCACCCATTCAATCACAAATCCAACCATACACAATTTAACAAATTCTGACACCAAATATCCAAATTTAACTCGCCAATCCCTAGCCTAAAACTCCCTAAATTCCACCTCAAAACACATAAACTAGGTGGAAAATTCAATGGGTAATCAATATTATAGCAAAAAAAAAAATGATCAAGAGTGACTTACCTCAAGAAACCCCTCAAACTCCCTCTCAAGAATTGCCTTAGTCCGAGTTTGCAAAGCCAAAAATGATAAAACCTCAGAACCTTATGTTTATATACACTGCCCAGAGGTTATCGCTTATGTGGATAATTTAATTGCACCTGCGGTTCCGCTTTTGCGGAGATGTCCATCACTTCTGCGATCCACCTGTTCCAGCCCAATTTTGCATCTGCGATCAAACATGCGCAAATGCGAGTACACATCTGTGGAACATGCTCCGCACCTGCTCTTACCAGGCTCACTCCCAGACCTCTCACCTGCGACCCTTTCTCCACATTTGCGACCTCGCAGGTGCGGACAAAACCATCGCACATGCGATCACTGGCCATTTCTTTCTACACCGTTTATCTGATGTCATCACCGCTTCTATGTTGCCATCCACGCACCTGCGTCCTCGCGCCTGTGACCATGACCTTCGCATGTGCGATCACACCAGTTCAGGTCTGCCCAGCCATGCCTTAAGTTCCAAATTCAATCTGTTAACCATCCGATGCTCCCAGGACTTCAACCAAATATACCAACAAGTCATAAAATACGATACGAACTTAGTTGATGCCTCAAATCACATCAAACAATACTAAAACCACGAATCACGCATCGATTCAAGCCTAATGAGCTTATGAATTACTAACTTCTATATTCGATGCCGAAACCTATCAAATCAAGTCCGATTGACCTCAAATTTTCACACATGTCATAAATGGCACAACATACCTATTCCAATTTTCGAAATCAAAATCCGAGCATGGTAACCACAACGTGAACTCTCGGTCAAACTTCTAAATGTTCCAAACTTCTAATTTTCCAACTTCTGCTATTTCAAGCCAAAATCAACGACAGACCTCCAAATCACTATCGGGAAATACTTCTAAGTCCAAAATTGCCATACAGAGCTATTAGAACCATCGAAACTCCATTATGGAGTCGTTTACACATAAGTCAACATCCGGTCAACTCTTTCAACTTAAGCTTCCGACCTTAGGACTAAATATCCCAATTCATTACCAAACATCCCCGGAACCAAATCAAATGCCCCAGCAAGTCACATATCAATAATTGAGCATATAATAAATAGTAAATGGGAGAACGGGCATACAACGCTCAAAATGACCGGCCAGATCGTTACACCCATGTCTTCAACATGGTTAATAATTAAATAAAAATCACAAAATTTGATATTTAATTATACTATTCTGATAATCATAGCTGTGTTAAGCACACTTGGCTACTGCGGGCTGCACTTCCTTCTTTGTGGATGCAATAGCAGGTGCACTGATCAAGAAGAATTGGAAACCTGCAGCTCAGTGATCAGCAGTGTGGACCGCACTGCACTGCTGGCCACTCTGCATATTGTTTCACTAGTCCAAGATATTATACATACCTATCCAAGGTCTCAAATCATGAATCAAAGTGCAAATACTAAGGTCAAGGACCAAGATTGCTTTTAAAATTTCTTAAACTTCTTGCATGTAATGGGGTCCAAACCACCCATATTTCCAAGTCCAGAAATATCAAATAAATCAAAGGAAAGTCTCAAATAATAAAACATGATGCTAAACTCAAAATAATTTAAACTTCTTCAAAGCTGGCAGGGAGAATTTGTAAAAGAGGGTGATCAAAGATAGGTTGGAACAGAAAATGCAGAGGAAGGACCCACCAAAGGTTGTGCTTTTTGGTACCTTACGAAAAAAACAATTCCATTAAGGACGTTGGTCAGCTTTTGGAAGCAATGGTTCACATAACTTGTTCTTTGCCCATGTATTTAACAGGACTCTCTGTAATTTCACTTTCATTTAATCACCACCATCAATCATAATCTAAAGCTTTACCTTCCTTAAGATTCTCCACCCGCGTATCACTATCCCTCTACCACTATAAATTCAGTAGAGCTTCACTCCATTTGAAACCAACAAGTTATTAGCTCACTGCTTCTTCTTCTTGAATCCAAAAAAAAAAAAAAAAAAA
>MU670834.1:84818-135195 GCA_026770625.1 Nicotiana glauca
CTAAAGCTTTACCTTCCTTAAGATTCTCCACCCGCGTATCACTATCCCTCTACCACTATAAATTCAGTAGAGCTTCACTCCATTTGAAACCAACAAGTTATTAGCTCACTGCTTCTTCTTCTTGAATCCAAAAAAAAAAAAAAAAAACAAGTCTACTTCTTACACTTCTTTTTTCTACATCAAGGCCATGGCAGGCAAGAAGAGCTCATCATTCTCCTTCTTTAGTTTGTTCAAATCGAAGAGCTCGAGAGCACGAAGGGGAGATCATGACAACTACAAGGATGACTGTGTGAAGGCTTACAAAGTGTGGCCAAGTGATGAAGATAGAGGTCAATGGGTAGCTGAGCCCAGAATTGATGAAAAAGCTTCCACTTTCATCTCCATTAGGACTGCAAACTGGAGTAACGTTGAAGCTTCCAAATAAGCTAGTTGTATAGAGATGATTAACACCTCCCCATTATTACATCCACTTAATTTGCCCTAGGTAACTACATGCATTTCACAAATGCACTATGTTCTATAAATTGTAATTTTTTTTATTATATAGTGAATTTGGTTTGCCTAGTCTGTAAGGAGGTGAAAATAATACAGTGAATAATGTAAATAGTATTTGTTGTCACTCAAAATCTCATGGCTTCCTCTTCATCTATTTGACTACTTCAATTCTTCTCCGTCTTTGTGCACTACCTCTTTGTAACATGACATTCAGCATTTCGTGATAAGTTGTTCGTTTATTTAGTTTTGCTTAGAATTTGAAAAAGAAAAAACAAAATGAAGGATGTCAAAGATTTCGTAATCTTCAAAACTTTATAGCACTTCTTCCGTTTCCAGTCCTCTTGTTTAGTACAATATGAACTAGAAAATAATCCAGAAAATGCTGGTAATTTTTCTGTCATTGCGCTAGCTACTTGCATGCACCTAAATCATTACATTTTGGAGAAAAAAACTTTTTTCAAGGAAGTCACTATTTAATGCATAGGTAGTAGAGTGATTACTAGGGCTGTGCGGTAAATACCGAATTACCGTATCGAAACTAAATATTTTGGTATATGGTAATCAGTATTTTGATATTTGTTTTAAGTTTGTAAAATAATTTGGTATTAGGTATAGTATTTCATATATTAAAAAATAATACTGAAATATCAATACTGTAACAAAATATATAATGAATTACACATTACAGTATTATTCATTAACATATTAAGTTACACAAAACTTTTCTTTGGCATTCATATTGAGGTTGGTAGTGAAGCTCATGTACTTCTTTAGGAAAATGGAGGAACAAGGTAGAATGTAGATTTTAATTCTTATTCTCTAGGTTGCCAAACAATTTCATGTAATGTTTTAACAGTTTTAAGGTGTTTCTTACTCCGTTATTTTTGTATTGTTGTTGCATATGTTGGATTAGTCCTTGTTGAATTTTTTAATTTTAACAATTAACTCTAAGCAAGTAACATGATATTACCAATAATCAAATGCATTCTTTTACGTACCTTTTTTTCTCTTTGTTGATTTGTGATAGTTTTGGACAAAGATTTTCTAAACACTCAAGTGAACTTAGAATATTTTTGTTGAGTACTTTAATTAACAATATTGTAGTCTATAGTTCTACGCCTAAGTCCAATAAATCGAAATTATTGGACCGAATAAACCGTAACCAAAAGGAGAAAAGCCGAACTATACTGAATATAATTAGGTATGGTATTGGTATAATATTTTATGAAACTGAATATCAAAAATACCAAACTAAATGACTAAATACCGTACCGTACCGACCGACGAATACCCTTGAAGACTGCTAATAAGTTGGCCCATAATAATATTTCAGTAAACATAATGGCTTGATCACCATTAGATGTAAACACTGTATTTAAATTAATGGTGAAATATAAATAAATTATTTAAAGAATATTTCAAGTGAAATAATAGTTTTCACTAGCAGAACTTAGACTTTTTTTTTCAAGTGAAACTCATGTCCAAACACGAGTTTAATTTTCATATACTCGTTAACAATTAATTTCAAATAAAATACTGTAACAAATTCAGTGTAATCCTACAGGTGGAGACTGGGGAGGGTAAGGCCTTTGCAGACCTTATTCGAATAAGGAAGGTAGAGAAGTTTTTGGTACGCCCTCGACTGAAGAAAAAATAAAAAAGAAGCAGTAGCAGCAGGCAGTAACAATATCAAAATAATAAGAAAATCGAACAAAAAAAATAACAGGTACTAATAAAAATCTGAGAATAAGAATTTATAAGACTAACACTAATACTACTACTATAGAAAAGAAAAATGCTCGACTACCTACTTAATCAACTTCAAATACTTTTTTTTCCCATTCAATCAAATATTGTCCAAATACCTATGAAAAGTATTACTTGTCGGTCATGGTTTATGATATTTAATAGCATAATCATCTGAGTATTTTTCTAAATTATATTTTATTTTTCTAATCGTCTCAAATAATCACACTTTATTAATTAAAGCAGTACGGGTGGAAATAAGAAGAAAAATTACTACTACAGAATATTAACTTTTGTTTTCCTAAATAAGGAATATTTTAAAATAAATTTGGCTTGTCATCGGAGGCAGTAATTAATTACTGAGACGTTGCTCTAGCTTGCATGCAGGTGTTGAATTCAACGAAGAAGTTGTTAGCAATAACTACAAATTCAAATGATCAAAAGGATACACGTTGAAAGAAAACTTGAATATTACAAGTTTGCATGTACTCCGATTTTGGAATCCAACGGACTTTCTCCAAGAAAGGTTGGTCATTTCTTGGGGCAAACCTTGTGTTTATTTTTGTTTTGTTTCAGAAGGGTAAGTTCTCTGCATGTTGCGTATTTTTTAATTTTATTTCATATTATATTTTTTTCGTCTTCTTAAAAAAGAATAGTTTCTTTATAAATTCAAAATAATTTAACTTTAAATTTCATAATATCTTCGATGACATAATTTTCACACACACAAATATAATAATGCATTAAGAGACCAATTTCCAAAAAAAAAAAAAAAAAACCTTCTTTCTAAAATAACGTATCAATCAAATATATTCACATAAAAGAAACCGAGCGGGTGATAAACACTCTTATTAGATCTTAGTAACGGTATTCTTTGCTACTTTCCCTTTAATTTTAACAATCTTATCTTCTCTTTTACCACATCAAGTTAATTTAATTCTGGCAAAATTAATAGAAATCATTACTGTATAGGGTAAAATATGTTCATATTAAATGATCGCACGAGGAAACGACACGTGGAGGCGAAGATAATAGACAGTCTGGTCCAAAGGCGACGATCTCAAAGAGAATGTTATTCGTAAAGGCAAATTAAATACCTACCACCCGGTTGCATTTAATGGAAAATATTTTTGTAGCATTAAGTGCATGGTCCGTTACAGAAAATATGGCATTCACTAATCCCCGTTACACATTCTTCAATTGCCCTCATAATTGTCATTTAAGAGGGATTTGATCCTAGGACCTTCTTCCCTAGGTGCAACTATAAATAATGAGTTCTATCGTCGTTGTAAAGGACACGGATTTTCTAACAAACTAGTACTATACTTTGTTCAAAAGCTCAATAATATTTTATCTTCTTGCTTATTAATACTGTTATTATTGCCTGCGGAAACTCTGCTCTCGGAATCAAGATTGTTACTGTCTTATCTCGATTTCAACGCTAAGTCTTGTATTATTGTCTAATTTATTTATCATTTTGGGATGAAATTGATTCAATTGTCTATAAACCTTGTATAAATTCAACTGTATCATTTTACGGATAAATTTGGCATCCACCGTGGGGCTACGACGGTTATGTAATTGAGTTGATGCTTGCATCTATTACTAACTCGTTTGATTATTTGTTCTTAACAAAAATCATAGAACATGGCAGTTAATGGTGCCAACATCATACAGAACGTTGAGGCCCAAGAAAGTTAGCCTTAGCATGAAGATTCAATCAGTGATACAAGCAATAAGGGGGACGAGGCCACGCCGGTCCACGGCGGGCAACATCCGTGACATGTTCGAGAGGTGACTCATGATGATGCTGAAGACGGGCACGTCGTTGAAATAGTAAGGCTTGAGAGAGCAACAAAATGCCATTATAGTCTATCTCTTATGACAAGATTAGGTCATGGCGGAGTTGAAGCAGACATTATTAGGTGCTTCCAACAACACGAATGGACAAGGTTCAGTTCCTCCCGGTGCTCCCGCAAATCAAATAACGCATAGGGTCAACAACAACAACCCGAGGGCCAAGGTCGGCTTCGATGGGGCCGGGGGGAGGGGGAACGGTAGCAGATTCGGTAACAACAACAATAGTGATCTCTTGAAAATCAAACTCATGCAGTTTATGAGGGAAATAAATGCTTGAATGGATCAAATTTCGGGCGTACCACCAGGGTTAAAAGGACTGGACTGAAAGAAATATACCTAGTTGCCGTTCAAACAAAGCGCGACACCAGAGTTGATCCTGAAGCGATTCAAAATGCAGACGTGCCAAAGTATGATAGAACTTCATATCCTTATGAGCAGATTACCACCTATACAACAACACTGAAGGGGAATGATTTAGCTCCCCACGAGATTGAGTCAGTCTTTCTGAAGAAATTCTGGGAGAAACTTATGATGGGAGCCCTGACATGGTATTCACTTTTTCTTGAGAACTCCATAGAATCCTTTGAGATACTCGCGCACTCTTTAATCAAGGCCCGTGCCGGGGCAAGGAAGGTAACGACCTGAAAGTCTGACATATTCAGGATTGCACAAGAATAGTCTGAATTGTTGCAGGAGTTCGTGACTAGATTCCAAAAGTAAAAGATGTTGCTACCGATCGTACCAGATGAATGGATAGCTGATGCAGTCACTAAAGGTTTGAATCCGAGAAGTTTCGACACTTCCCGAAAAATGAAAAAAAATTAGCTCGAGTTCCAAGCAACAATATAGGTCGATGTTCACAACTGTTACAAATCAAAGATAAGAATTGAGGATGATCAGCTTGGTTTCCCGACATCAACTAAGGGTCGGGATCGGGAGAAGAATAAAGAGAAGTCAACAGATGATTTTGACGCAGATTGACGTTCTTCAAGAGGTCGATATTTTCCCTATTAAAGGGCCAAAACACGTGGTATAGGTTTCCAGTCAGCGAATAGATTTGCAGCTGAAAGGAAAGTTGTTCAGGGCCGGAATAATAGGTCATTGCAGGAAGAGGAGATATCAGGTTCCTCCTACCCCAAGCTTTCTGAATAAGACTTCGACGTCAGCGTAGTGGCTGGTATCGAATTTGAGGAACATTAAGGAAGCACAGTTCTCAAAGACGATGAGGTCAGATCCCGATCCTGACCTGTAGTGCAAATATCATGGGACAAACGGCCACTGGACAAGGGATTGCCGTTATATGCGCAAGGAAGTGGCAACTTTACTATAAAATGACCATCTTAGAGAATTATTGAGCAGTCGGACCAAAAACAATTACGGTCGCAATCGGGATAACATGGAGCCTTCTAAAGCAGGAGAAAATCCTCCACATTTGACGATCAACATAATTTTCAAAGGGAACTAGATTAATGGTGTGACATTTTCGACATAAAAAAAGATGAAGGTATCAGTGACCCACAATAAGAGACTCTAGGAATTAGCTGAGCACGACATTACTTTCACGGAGGAAGATATAGATAGACTACTGCTACAGCACGATGATGGCTTGGTGATCTCTTTAAATATCTTAGATTTTAAAATTAAGCGTGTTTTAGTGGACCTATGAATTTCGGCCAATATTATCTAGTAGAGAGTGATGGAAGAAGCCAAGATAACCGGAAGTATCATTTCAGCCACAAAACTCTTCGCCGGATTCAATCTGGCAAACATGAAAACCCAAAAAGAGATCCTGCTACCCACGAATGTCAAGGGGGTGATGAAGACAACCCTTTTTGAGGTAGTGGACGACGACATGGGTTGCAATATTATACTAGTAGACCATAGTTGAATGAGATGAAGGTCATACTATCAACATATCATCAATTGTTGAAATTTCCAACTCCTGAAGAAATTAGACAAATAAGAGGAGACAACCAGCAGCAAGGGAGAGGAATGCAATCTCAGTTTCCAGTAGCAAAGGGAAAGAGCATGCAACATAGTAATAACAGGAACCAGTGCCTGATCCCGAGCTGAGCGAAGTCAACTGGGGGGAGGGGTCGCTGGAATCCTATGAGGTACCAAGGTACTTCTAGGTACCAGAAGAAACGAACGCAACAAAATCCATAACTAAAGAACTTGAACAAGTTGCATTTTTTGGAATATCTAGAAGAGGAAGTTCCACTTGGGGATAGGACTAAACCCCGAGCTCAGGTCTATAATTATCAAATTTCTTAAATTTAATGTTGATTTTTTTGTATGATCGCATGCGGATATGACAGGTATCCCACCATAAGTGTTCGTGCAAAAAATAAGGCTGAATCCCAACATCCTTTCAATAAGACAGAAAAAATGTTCTATTGCCGAGGTTATAAAGAAATTTGTCAAAGAAGAGGTAACTCGATTGCTTGATATCATTTCAATCCGAGAGGTAAAGTATCCTGACTGTTTAGCTAACGTAGTAGTAGTAGTTCAAGAGAAAAATAATAAATTTTGCATGTGCGTATATTATAAGGATCTAAATAATACATGCCCAAACATTCTCATTGCCAAACATTGATCAAATGATTGATGTGACTGTCGTGCACGAGTTAATGAGTTTTCTGGATGCTTATTCCGGGTAAAACCAAATTAAGATGAATCTGGAGGATCAGGAAAATACTTTGTTCATAACGAACTTCAACACAAATTGTTAGGTGTGATATCTTTCTGGATAAAGAATGCTGGAGCCATTTATCAGCGGCTCGTAAACAAAATGTTTGAGAAGCAAATAAGGAAAACTATGGAGGTTTACATAGATGATATGATGGTTAAGTCTTTGAATGCATGTAATCATCTTAAACACTTGCAAGAGACCTTTGACATCTTAAGAAAGTAAAACATAAAGCTTAACACCGAGAAATGTGCATTTAGGGTCAACTCTGGTAAGTTCCTAGGGTTTCTGGTGTCGTAAAGGGGGATCAAGGTTAACCCCGATAAAATTAAAGCCATCGAAGACATCCCGTACTAGCTATTAAGCATGAATGAGGTTCAAAGTTTGACAGGGAGACTGTCTACTTTAAGCAAATTCATCTCTCGATCTTCTAAAAACTGCCATCATTTCTTTTCACTACTCAAAAAGAAGAACAACTTCAAGTGGACTCCGAAATGTCAGCAGGCTTTGAAGGATTTCAAAAAGTATTTTTCAAGTTCTCCATTACCGTCAAAATCGGAGGAAGGCGAATAACTTTTGATCTACTTTTCAGTCTCGGAGGTAGCTGTAAGTGTCGTTTTAGTCCATGAGGATGAAGGTACGTAATCTCCTATTTATTACGTTAGTAAAATTTTAGTGGGAGGATAAACTCGCTACCCAGATCTAGAAAATTCGACCTTAGCTCTCGTAGTCGCCGCTTGGAAGCTTAGGCATTATTTCCAATATTATCCAATAGCCGTGGTGACCACTTTTCTAGTGCGGAATATTCTTCATAAACATGAAGTATCAGGTAGGATGGACAAGTAGGCCTAAATGAGTGAATTTGACGTTATTAAACCTAGGACTCAATTAAGTAACAAGCTTTGGCCGACTTTGTGGCCGATTTCAGCCTGGGACTATTACCTTTGCTACCAAAGAAGTAGTGATGGTATCAGAATCCACATCAGGAGTTTGGACCTTGTTCACGGATGGAGCTTCCAATATGAAGGGGTCCGGGCTCGGTATAGTGCTAACCATATCCTCGGGAGAAATCCTACGGCAGGCCATAAGAGTTGTTCCTCTAACTAACAATGAAGTAGAGTATGTAGATTTGATTGCAGGACTCGAGCTAGCTCGAGGACTGGACTCTGAGGTCATAGAAATCAAATGTGACTCCTAATTGGTAATAAATCAGGTCTACGAGATCTTCAAATCTAAATAGGAACGCATGAAACAGTATGCATTAAAAGTCCAGGGTCTACTCGCTCGGTTCAGGGAATGGTCAATTACGCACATCCCAAGGTAAGAGAACGCAAAAGCAGTCGCACTAGCCAATCTAGGATCGTCCAAGAAAATGAAGCGATCGGACTCTGGTGCGGTCGTATAGTTTATGCACGCGGTACTAGACATAGATAGCTATTACAAGGTAAACATGACCAATTTTGTTTGGGGCTGGAGAAACGAGATCATTGACTACCTCGAGCACGAAAATTAGCTGAAGATCCCAAGGCATCTAAGGGTAGCGCAGTAAAGTAGCTTGATACAGTTTCAAGGGAGGTCAATCATATAGAAGATCTTTCCAAGGCCCAATGGACCGGTGTTTGGGATCTACCGAAGCTAACTATGTCATGCGGGAAGTCCATAAAGGAATCTGTGAAAATCACTCAGGCGCGGATTCATTAGTTTTAAAATTAATTAGGGTAGGATACTACTGGTCCCGGATAGAGAAAAACACCAAGGATTATGTTAAAAAATGCAATAAATGTCAATGCTACAAACCATTGGTACATCAACCAGTAGAGCCACTACACTCACTTTTATGCCATGGTCGTTCATGATGTGGTAGGTGGATATAGTGGGTCCATTTTCACCAGCCTTCGCTAAGGTATGATTTCTCTTAATTTTAACTGACTATTTTTTTAAATAGGTTGAAACAAGTTCTTATCAAAATATTGGCGAACGCAAAATGGTAGATTTCTTGTGGGAGAATATAATTTGCAGATTCGGGAGACGAAAAGAGATAGCCTACGATAACGGGCCACAATTTATTGGCATAAAGGTCATAAAATTCCTTGAAGACTTGATGATCAAAAGGATCACATCGCCACCCTATCACTCGAGCGCAAGCGGTCAAGCAAAATAAAAAAATACGGTAATTATCCAAAGTCTCAAAAAGAGATTGGAAGCAGCTAAGGGCAAATGGCCCGAAGAGCTACCAAGAGTACTATAGGCGTACCGAACAGCGACCAAATCAAGAACGGGGAAAACTCTTTTCTCTCTTGTGTACGGAGCAGAAGCCCCGATCCTGATGGGAGTAGGGTAACCTACCTTGAGATATTTTCGGGCAGACGAAGAACAAACAATGAAGCAATGCTGGTTAAATTGGATCTGATCAACAAACACAGAGACTTGGTGCATATAAGGATGGCAGCCCAAAAGTAGAGAATGGAAAAATATAAAAATCGAAGAGCTAACCTCCGATATTTCAAAGTAGGAGACTTGGTTTTAAGAAAAGTAACTCAGAACACCCGGAAGCTCAACGTATGGAAGTTGGTCCAATGTGGGGAGGCCCCCACCAGGTTTCAGCTGTTATAAGGTCATCCGAATTGGGAAATCAAGATGGAGTAAAGTTGCCGAGCAACTGGAACGTGGCATATCTCAAAAGATATTATTGCTAATGAGCCTCGCCTACACTAAAAGTATGTGCTACAGTCATTTTCCCTTCGTCTAATATTTGTCTCAATTGGGTTCTTCTGCCAAGGTTTTTAACGAGTCAGCAACGGAAAGCATACTACAAAGGAAGCTTCGTCAGTATAAAGAAGACCTTCAAATGACAAGGGATGGAAACAATTGGTCACTACATAGCAATTAGATAATCTTTGGCACAGTAGTAAAAGTTCCTACCGGAAAATAAAATTTGCTATCGGGAAAGGGTTACCCTACTGTTCACGCGCGCAAGCCACTGATAGTCTTTGGCTAGATAACAAAGTTCTTAAGGGGAAGTAAAGCTTACTACTAAACTAAAGATTATCTAACCATCCACTAGTGGAATCTCCAAAGGATCAAGACTTCTAGTGTTCAAAAATTTGCATCCTTTGCATTCGAACACTGGCTGGGGAATGACATGAGAATACAATAACAATGACTTCCGCATCAACCGAGAACACGGAGCCCAAAGACAAAGTTGTATTATCGAGATCGGGGACTGCACGGCCATCCCTATAGAAATAAGTTGTAAAAGTTAACCATAAGTAATGGCAGTTCCTTTTTAGCATAACAAATGCTTATGTCCTTTTGAAACTGGAAGGAATAAAGTAAAGTCCTTTTGTTTTTATCTTGTTTCTTGTCGTATCTATGAATTAAAGTTATCTTTTGAAAGTTAAACAAGTACTTCAAATTCTAGTGTCATAATAAATATGAGACGTCCTCTTTAAGAGCACCATAAACACAAGAGGACCCTCTCATATGAAACGCTCATAGTAAAAGGTTGATTTTGGAAGAACTAATGAATCAAAAACGCTCTCGAGGAAAAATACACCCGAAGCCTTGCAGAATTCAACGCAAAGAGTAAAACGTGCGCAAATACTTAAAAGAAAAGTACGCAAAGAGAAAAACTTGCACAATACTTATACGAAAAAGTACTTCTATTCACAGAAAACGTCCCAAATAGCAAAAATACAAAAGTATGGAAAAGAAAATAAAGCAAAAGCTAAACTACTGCACCCCCGGAATCTAGAGAAAGAGAAGCATCTACACCCCCCGGGAGAAGTAGGTAGATCCGCCGCCAGCTTAATATCTTGGCCTTCACCGTCTTGGCGTTCAGCATCTTCACCCTCCAGTTCTTCTTCAGTTCCCAATAACTCAGAACCAAAACCAAAGTCGGTAGTATCAGGTTGGACCGGAAAACCCCTATGGGCAGTTGTCACAAGCTCACGGGCCTTAAGATTTCGGCATCAAATTCAATGATGCCCGCTTTGTCCTCATCCAAGGTTTTTCTCTTCATGCTATACATAGAATATGTCTGTTCAATAATGAGGGAAGCCGCTTGGCATTGGAGTTCTTCTTTAAGATGGTCAATGCGGATCTAGTGGCCCCAAGGCTGACATCGAGGTCAACTGACAGTGGAGTTGAAGACCTTTCCTCTGTCAACAACAATATTTGATAGTACAAAATTTTTCAAAGCTTTTGAAGAGCTAACTGTTTGTCTAAAAAGACACATGATACAAGTAGTGTCTGAATAATATTTGATTGTGCAAAAAAAATTGAAGGTCCCGAAGAGCTTATATGCAAATTTGTCATTCATATTATATTATTATGGTCAAAACACATGTTGTAGTAAACTTGAAGTTTACTAATACAAATGGAAATTATACAGAGACTACAAATGATTGAAAGATTGAAAATGTTCATATTTCCACAATATGTGAGAAGTTACCCGCCTTATTCTTCAATTTGTACTACAACATGTATTACTGTAAACAAGAAGTTTACTAATGCCAAAGCAGCTACAGTAAATGAGAAATTTACTTATACAAAAGCAGCCACAGTAAATCAGAAGTTTACTAATGCAAAAGTTTGTGCTATAGTAAACCAGAAGTTTACTAAGAGATAACGCATGCCATGGTAAACTTGAAGTTTTCATTTTCCATTTTAAATGAGCTATTTGAGAATTCAGAGAAGCATATACTGAAGAACTAGAAAGATTCTTCAAGAATTCTCTTGTGCTTCTTGTTCTCATAATAAATTGATTCTACCAGCTAAAGTTGGGACTAAGACCCCTGATTCTGAAATATATAAAAGGTGAATATGGGCTCATTCACCAGTCATGTGAACCACTTATAGATGCATATATAAGATGGTTACATGCATGTTTATTTTCAACCTGCAGTTTGACATTTGAGATTGCTTTTCTCAATTAAGAGCAAAACTTTCAGATTATGAAATCAAGACAGTTCATCTTGATAATACTGGTTTACATCAAAGCTGGTTTAGCATTGAATACCTCCTATTAATGGCTAAAACATTTATTATGAGAATAAAGCTTCATGTGTTGGTGTAATATTTTCTAAATTGCATATAGTAGCACTTGTATGCATCAGACCCACAATATATGATATATCCTCCCCTCACAATTGGTTTAAGATCAGAAACCAAATATTTTTACTATCTTTTGATGTGCGGTATATAATTAATTTCTCTACTAAAATGCACAAAGATATGTTTCCCAAAGAAGATTGAGGATATATGTTAGTTTTTCTAACATTTGGGGGATGGAATAAACAGTTGAAAAATATGCTATATGAATCGAATTATCATTAGTATGATCCTCACTTAGAAGATAATTCAAGTCAAATGGTAGAAGCATTTGCTGATCCAAAATTTAATATCATATTTCAGCTATAAATGCTCCTATTAAAATTAAAGTCCCTGAAGGATAGAGTTTATTGTACGCATGAAGTGTGGTAGACCAATCAGTTCCAAAAGTAACAATACATGAAAAATGATAAGGAGCTAATGATCAAAATGATCATAATGAAGAGGAAATGAGCTCTAGAAGAGCCCACGACATAACATTTCATGAAACTCCAGAAGAGGTTCAGGAACATGAAAATAAATAAAGTGATGAGATCTCAGCAAGTCATGTCGCTTGCGAACCGATACAAAGTGATCGTAGACGATATATTTAATATAATATAGTGCATAATACTGTGAAATATTATGAGGATCGGAAGAGTAGTCCAGACATCAGAAGATGTCATGCCATTTAAATGCGAGTCATAACCTATATGACTCATTTGATCAAATATCTATAAAGATCCCTGAATAATTTAAAATGCCTGAAGCATATTCAAAATCTCAGAAAATGTACTCAATCAGATTACAAAGATCTTTGTACGGTTTAAAGCAATCTGGGCGCATGTGGTATTATCGCCTCAGTGAATATTTGCTGAAAGAAAGTTATATATATGATATTTGTCCATGTATTTATGATTTGTTATATTTGCATTTTATGTTGATAAAATAAAACTTGTTGGAACTCCAGAAGAGCTCCAAGGCAATTGAAATCTTAATAAAGAATTTGAGATGAAAAATCTTGGAAAGACAAAATTTTGTCTTGGTCTGCAAATTGAACATTTTGCAGACGAGATCTTTATACATCAATATGCCTATACAGCAAGGGTCTTAAAATGCTTTTACATGGACAAAGCGCACCCATTGAGTACTCCAATGGTTGTTCGATCACTTGAAGTGGATAAGGATTTGTTCCGACCTCTAGAAGAGGATGAGGAACTCCTTGGTCCCGAAGTATCCTATCTCAGCGCAATTGGTGCACTAATGTATCTTTCTATTGCTACAAGGCCTGACATCGTATTTTCTGTTAATTTACTAACAAGATATAGTTCTTCTCCTACACGGATTAAGTATCTGTTCTTACCTCCAGAAGAGAATGATGAACTCCTTGGTCCAAAGATACCCAAGTATATGCACTGTACTCTTTTTTCCTTGCTCGAATTTTTTCCCACTGGATTTTTCCTGGTAAGATTTTTAATAAGGCAGCTTGCATTGTATATTATTAGTGTACTCTTTTTCCTTGACTAAAATTTTTTTCCCACGAGGTTTTACTAGTGAGGTTTTAACGAGGTACATAATAATGAACATCCAAGGAGGAATGCTTTGAAAATATTTTTGTGGATATCCATTGATTACTCCATTGTAGATAATCTTCGTGAAGAAGATTATCCCTTTAGTATTCCATTGAAGTTTTCTACAAGCAGCTGATGCAGGCAGCTTGCAGGCAACTCAAGGAAATAACTTGTAGTAGCTTCTTGGTTTGATGAGATTAATTTAAATCGATCTGAAATAGTGGTGGATAACATTCTCTACAAATTCAACTCTGGAGAAGATGGTATACAAGATTGGAATGCGGAGACTCGAATATTTGAAACAAGGTTTTCATTAGGGGGAGTAAAATACGCGATGCACTCTTTTTTTCTTACTAAGATTTTTTCCCACGGGGTTTACTTATAAGGTTTTTAATGAGGCACCTAGTAATGCGTATTACTAAATATGTGTACTCTTTTTCCTTCACTGGAATTTTTTTTCTCACGAGATTTTTCCTAGTAATATTTTAATGAGGCACATTATCTTTTAATGAACATCCAAGGGAGAGTGTTATAAAGATATATATTATATTATGGATGTTCATTTAGTAATCCGTTGTAAATAAGCTTCCTGAAGAAGCTTATCATTTCGGTACTCCGTTATGGATAAATATTACCCCCGACAGAAGATTATCTATATCTGGTACAGTAGCAGCTTACAAGCAACTTACAAGCAGCTTACACAACATTATGCAGTAACAGCTTACACAGCAGATTGCAGTAACAACTTACAAGTAGCTGACAAGCAGCTTACACAGCAGCTTGCAGTAGCAGCTTACAAGTAGCTTACACAGCAGCTTACAAGTAGCTTATACAGTAGCTTGCAGTTGCAGCTTACACAGCAGTTTCCTTTCTTCTATAAATAGAGGATATTTCAGTTCATAATGAATATATGAGTTTGAAAGTTGAATAATAATTCTCTCTCTATACTTATTTTTGATTTCTTTACTTTAAAGTCTTTATTTTATAACAATATCAACATTTTAAAATCATTTTTGGGTGAGTGTCGAGGCGAAGCCCTAGATGTGGCAGGTTAAAAACAGGGTAAAAGTGACGGTGGACGTAAGTTCCAGTCTTAGGGATAAGTCCCAATTTTCGGACATTCAATTGGGACATATGTCATAACACTTTTCCAAATTGGAAGCCAAATTGCTCTATAATTCCTTTTTTATTCTTAAATACTTAAAAATCAGCTCATTATGAATTCTCAAACCCCAAAGAAAAAAAAAATTGAACCTAAAAGGTCAAAGACATTTTATAATTTCTAGAGCTAATTTCATGACCATTTCTCATCATCATTCACTAAGTAACCAAAATATTTTTTGGCTCTTTACATGTATAATACTAGCAAAGCAAGAGTTTTGTGCTCCAACACTGTGCTTCTCACTTGAGGGTTCTTTCTTCTTGCTTCATTTTCGTCATCTATTTTTTTATTTTTTTTTATTTTTGCTCTCTTCCTTTTGGCATCACTCTAGCTACTTGATATGGTTCTAGACACCTTATTCCAAAAAATATTCTATTTGGATTATAATGAGTATTTGTGATTGATTTTTTTGTTAGAGGTTTTCAAACAATAAAGTTATATTATTATTATTTTTAAATTATTTAAGAGCTATCACTATATATATACACACCACCAATTTTATAATTTCCTTGAGTTTATTTATTTATATGCTTATCTTATTAACGTATCAAAAATATTAAAAGTTAGATATTCAATGGGCTTAGGCTCCGGACCTAGGAACTTACACCTCACTTCACTCCCGCGGCTTTTAAAATACTAAATATTATTGCTAGTGAAGCATTGAAAGAATTCATGGAAATTCACTTCAAACAAGTGCACATGCATTTGTATCAATGTTTCCAAGTGATGTGACTTTAATGGCTACTGGTTTGGGCTTCAGGACTTCAAAAGAATCTTGCCATGATTTATTGATGTTCCATTTTTGTCCTATGATTATTGAATAGGAAATTGAGAGAGCAATTTGAGGGTAGGTTGAAATATAAGATGCCTCGGACCTAAGTTGTTTTATTCGCGTAACGTGTGTGTGTCTGTTGAGATTTGTTGAAATAGAAGATGCCTTAGGTCTAATTGTTCTTTCTTTGAACATATGTGTATTCACATATATCATTTATTCATCGCTGTGGCCCTACAGTTACTGTTTCACTCCAAAAAAGAAACAACATAATGCAAAACAATTTTTCCTACTCTTTAAAGAATCTACCCTAGAATATATCATGCTTTAACTACGAGTCGACTGAATAAATAGTGCTATGCAATACTCAAGCTTCAACTATAATTCTTTTTACGGTAAACCACTTTCGATTTTTAGAGTTTTAACTAATATAGACGCATAAAGAAATTTTATAGTCTTAGGTCACTCAAAAACCAAGAACATATTTCTCATAGCAGGCATAGCCTTGAAAATATGATAAGTTACTTGTAAATTGGTAAAACTATACATTAATAGTGTTAAAAGAATTTCAACGTACGATTGGTGTATATAATTAAATAAACTCTTCTTTTAATAAAACACAACGGCTTTTGGTTGGTCATCTTACTCTTAAGCTATATGCTGTTATTTTTATCCCATCATTCATTAAGTTCTATTTGAGAATATGAAGAAAGGCGTATAATAATGAGCCCGGTTATGAACAAATTACTATGATTAGGGCAATGTTTTCATGCCGAATTTGTAAAGCCGATAGGAGTCAAGAAAGAACAAAGTAAAAAGATCCCAGCATTTACATGACAGTTACATTTTTGGATTACAATAAATTCAATTTGCAGGGATGGATTCTTTCTTTATTTCATGTCACTCATATTTGGTTGTTGGAAAATTTAGCTTCTCATTGACCCTTTTTATTTGGTGCAGAAACTTAGTGGCTATAAGATACTTCTACATCTATATATAATATTATAGACCTTGATTAGCCTTTTTCTTTTAGTAGTTCTTACTTTTTCATATACAGCTGTAATCCTTATTGAGAAGGGACATATATATGAACAATTTCTGAAGATCCTTTTAGGAAGAAGGTCCTCTTCTTTCTTGATTTGTATCCTGTGCTGTCTTGTTGAAGTTTCCAAGCCCACCAAACTCCACTTTTGTGTCTTCCAGTGGTGCAGCTTATAGGGTGGTTTTCACTTTTTGCACTGCATGATTCATGGCACATGAATAATTTGTATGAGCCTCTCTTTTTAAAATAATTAGATATTAATTGATATTAATCAACATTTATATTCTATTTGAGTCTGTATCATCCATACGGAGTTTTGTTATGTGTGCTAGCTTTTGTAATATGCACTAAGCTTTTGCGGTGTGTGGCATTGCTTTGATCACGTTATGTTTATTATTCACAATTTTACCTTATATTTCTCCAAAAATTATCTTTGCAACTTGTACCTATATTCTTGTGATCATGACACGGATTATATGTTTTACCATTGTGTCAAGACTACTAATTGCAGCAGCTCTAATTGAGAAAGGTGAATTAAAAAAGAAAAGTACTCCCTTCGGTCCACGCCCATTAAGAAAATATAAAATTCTAGACAAAAATAGTTAGTGTGACTAAATTACACTCAATTAAATATTGCAGTATAATTTAATATAAGGAGTAGAAGATTTTTTAGGGATACGCATATAAGAATAATTTTAAAAAAATAAAATAAATTTTATTTTAATTACATAAATTAATATTTATTTTGTACCAAATAAAAAAGTAAATTCATCACTTAATATAGGGAGTAGCGAATAAGTAAAAGGTCTTCTGCTCTTTAGGGGGTACTTGTTATAATTGCTGATTTCTTCCTTTTTCTTTGGTCGTAAGAATCGTCAAGCTAATAATTGTAAAGTTACAAAGCAGAATATAATTATTAAAGGACACTGTTTTCCTTTCTCGGGGGGCGAGGAGGTTGGAGAGGCTCACTCATTGCTTATGATTTTAGAAATATTTTCCTTGACTTTTGTCAATCGTACATGAAATGTTCGATTGAGGGAAATATGACAATCTTCCTTTTCCCTTATTTTTGTCTATTTAATTTGCGAGCATAAAGTAAAAATTATTTTTTACTCTTAATTAAATACAACATCAGATAGTGGAAGGTTTTAGCAAGCTTTTAACTATCCAGTAAACGAGATAGCAAAGGGAAATGAACGTACAATTTGTAAGGAAAACAAATTAAAGGCTCCATAGGGTACTTTCAAAGCAAAGCTCTCTAAACTCTAATAATAATTAACTTAAGCCAGTCAATACACAGTAAAAGATTTATAACTGCTTAAACGTATCTTTGGTAAAAAATCACAACTTTATAAATCCTTATCAATGTTCTCTTTTGCCCCTGATTTGATGTAATATTTGATATACACGGGCAGACTTTTCGTTACTTTATACTTTGTGGGAACAGGATTCGATATAGCAAAATAAACAAAAATTACTCACAAAATTAACTCAAGCACTAGCTTCCACTTTGCCCGCTATGATTTTAAAAGGTCACAAAAGAGAGAACATAATAACTAACACAAAATAGCGCCTACGTGATACACCATTGCTCACCTTCAATGGTTGTTACTTCATTTGCTCTTCACTTTAACTGATTCATTCTCTGCACAATTACATCTCGTAGTGTTGGTCCAAAGATGGTTTAAATTGAATATATAACTAATTCAATATATTTGTTATTCTTCATTCCAAGAACGGATCATGTTGAATGAATTCGTGGTCATGGCTCACGAGGTTCTTCATTTGAATTCAAAGCCTCCACAAGAACTTAGAAGAGAATCATTCAATGCGAATCCCTAGCAACCATTCATCGTAACGAAATGAATTTATATAGCTTTCCTTTATTGGAAACTTAAGTTCCTCGGCACAGTAATTACCTTTACTTCTACGTCCAATCCTATTTAAGTGACTTTTTGGCTCTTTTCACACATATTATAGAATTCATCTTTGTGGGGTTCATTCCCAACTATTATTAAAAGTCTAAAGTTGCCTTGGACTTGGATTTGGCAGCGAAGAAGTTTAGCGGAAGGAAGAAATTTGCAATGCAAAATTTTCAATCAATCCTTCATTTTGATTGGTTGGAAAAATAAGTCATTTCTCCTATAAAAGGAGGGCTCTGGCTTTTTCATTTTATACACCACACAGAAAGAGAAGCAACACAATAGTTGCAGAGAGTATTTCTCAGGCATTGTGAGAAATAGTCTGTGTAGAAGAAAATAGAGAGTGAGAGATATTGTAGTGAGGTGAAAAAGCAAAAGAGAGTTTACTTCTTTTGAGGGTGTAGTGGTCTTAGGAGTATTTTTACTCGTTACTACACAGTGTAAAATTCCTCGCTATAGTGATATCAGTTGCTCTTCTTGGCCGTGATTTTTTCCCTTATTTAGAAGTGTTTTCACGAAAAATCTTGGTGTCATTATTACTGCATTTTTTCTTGCTGATTTAACCATAACTCAATGTTATGCGTTTATCACTAATGTCGTGAATACTATTTTTACGGGGTTTATTCCCAACAAGTGGTATAAGAGCCAAGGTTTTGTCTGAGTATGCTCTGCGGTTGCAGAACAGTCTGAACTTCCACATCAGAAAAGAATTACTTTGGTCTCACAATAAATAGCATTTGTATTTGTGATAAACAATGGAAACCAACACTAGTAGAATGGTTACTTTGAATGACACAAATTATGCCATTTGGAAGGGCAAAATGGAAGATTTGCCCTATATCAAGAATTTTTATCAACTTGTCTTCGCTATTATAAAACCTGAAAATAAATCAGATGAAGAGTGAAATTTGTTACACATGCAGGTTTGCGGCTTTATTAGACAGTGGGTTGACGATAATGTTTTGAACTATATTTCTGGGGAGACACATGCTCGGACCCTATGGGAGCACCTTGAAAGTCTGTATGCTCGAAAATTGGAAACAACAAGATGTTTCTAATAAAGCAGATATTGGGTTTAAAATACCATGATGGTTCCGCGATGACAGATCATCTGAGTAATTTTCAGGGGATCATAAACCAGTTATCTACTATGGGCATTAAATTTTATGAAGAAATTCAAGGCCTGTTTCTACTTGGTTCCCTACCAGATTCTTGGGAAATTCTTAGAACTTCATTATCAAATTCTGCTCCGGATGGTGTGATCTCTATCGATCTTGCCAAAAGCAGCCTTTTAAATGAAGAGATGAGAAGAAAATCTCAAGGTTCCACCTCATCAGATGTCTTGGTGACTGACTCTAGGGGGAGAGCAAGAATCGGAGTTTTCAAAATAGAGAACATAATAGAAGCAAATCCAGAAGCAAACTTAAAGATATTGAGTGCTATCATTGCGGGAAGAAAGGACACATAAAGAAGTTCTGCCGGATTTTGAAGCAGGAGAACAGAGACAAGGAAGGACAGAAATGTAAGGCCCCGTAAAATTTTGTGCTCAAATCCTAGTAGCTCGTAGCTCCAAGTTCCGAATATGTGTTAGGAATGTGTAGAATTCTAAGCTCGCTGCGGTTCGGACCTTTTTTTACTGATTTTGCACTTAAAAATCAAGAATCAAAATTTTTCAGAAAATTTCCATTATGCGGTCGCAGATCAGGTATGCGAACCGCATTTCTGCCGCAGAGTTAACCAGTGAGTTAGTCGAAATTGATGTTGAAAATGCGGTCCATTATGAGATCGCATAATCCATATGCGGACCGCATAACCGTCGCACAAATTCCTCAAGGATTTGTGAAGGTCAGCGGTGCATTATGTGACCGCAGAACAGAAATACGGACCGCATTTCTGTCGCAAACCCAGGCAGAGAAGTCAGATATTAGGAGCACTTCTGCGGTCCATTATGCGGACAACATTTCCACTCTGAGATCGTAGAGTGCGACTGCAGACCCGACTCGGCTCCAGGTTTTTTTAATTTTTTTAACCTGATCTCTTCTTCAATAAAATACCCCAACCCTTTATTTTTACACATTTTCTGGATAAAACTAGAGTGAAGAAAGAGAGGGTTCTTGAGAGAGAAAGTCTCATCCTCATCAACTGATTTTCCAAAGTCATCCAAGCCCGGAAAATTCCAACTACTTGTCTTCATCTCCACTCTTGCATGTAAAATTCCCAACCTTTTTTTTCATTGACTTTAAAATTTAAATAAAAGGGGGAATTCTCATGAATTGATCCTTGAAAATGGAAGTTTAAATACACATGCATGTTCTGAAAAACCTAAAATCTAGTAAGAGTAATTTTGTGGGAGTAAAGAATTGTGTAAAGGAGGGTTGACAACCTAAATATGTTTAGGTAGTGATTGTGAACTTTGATTCTAAGAAATATGTATTAATTTGTGCACTAGATTGACGTTGCTAGGCTTTTTGGTAAAGTTGGAAGTAGATATTAAAAGGGAATTCGGCTCCAGGTATATATGGCTAACCTTGATCCTTGTAGAATCGCCTTGTTTGGTGTACGAATGTTTGGTATGTGATATCTACGTGGCTTATTCATGAAAATTATTTTGATTTGTATAATTGTGATTGTTGTGGTATTCTTGTGATTAGTTTGATTGAGTGTTGTGGTTAAGTCTCCCGATATAATGGTGTAAGTAACTGACAATAAACTAAATGCGTGATCGTGAAAGTGTTATGTGGTAAGAGTTAAGAAATAAATGATGGAAGAAAATCGTGAATGATGCAACTAGAATAACTGTGATAACCACATCTATGGCTTATTGTGGACAATTGTCGTTGTAATGTAAAGCACGTGTGAGTTGTTGGATATGAAGCAAAATAGTATTGATGGTTATGGAAATACTTGTAAATTATTGTCTTTATTTCTTAATAAGTGTTGTTGTTGATCCTTGTGAATTGTTGATTGTTGTTGTGTTGTTTGTGAATTGTGACTATACGGTGGGACCGGGTTGCGCGCCGCAACACGAAGTTATAAGGTGTGGGTTATGGTGATAAGGGTGGCCGAGGTAATAAGGGTGGACGAGGTAATAAGGGTGGAAAAGTAATTGAAATCACTATTGAAATAAACATTTGAGCAAATTCTGAAATTATTGGTGTGGAATTGTGGAAGGTGGAAAACAGGAGAGATTGAAAACTTGTTTGTCTTGATTGTTCCTTTTCTTGTGCATTTGATTGTTATTTCTATTACTGTTACCTACTTGTGTATGGTTTGAGTTTACTTGGAGCAAGTTTGTTCATACATACCAGTACAATTCAATTGTACTGACGTCCCTTTTGCCGGGGGCGCTACATTTGTGTTATGATTGTAGGTGGATCTATAGCAGGTACTCCAGTCCACTGACCGTAGCTCCTCATCACTCTCAGCCAGCTGAATTGGTGAGCCACTTTCCTTTCGGGGCCCTGCGTGGCTCATGCCACTTCTGTTTTGGATCTTGTTTTGATATTTGTATAAGGTATAGCCGGAGCCTTGTTACCGCCAAGTACTATATCATCCCTTTTTCATGTTTAGAGGCTCCGTAGATAGTAAATGTGGGTTGCGAACTTATGAAAATATGTATTTTGTATATTGGGTGATGAAATTTGTAAACCTCATTAAGTGACTATGTATGTTTTGTAAAAACGGTGTTTTAATTATAAATGACCATTTCTTTTGATTAATGGACAATGAAAATACGGGGTACGCGGGGGATAGGAAGGGCACCCAGGTCCGCTTGATTGGGGATACCCGGTCGAGCGCCGATCATGTCCCACGAATTTGGGGCGTGACAAACTTGGTATCAGAGCCTAAGGTTTTAAAGGGTCCTAGGATGTCTCGGGGCCGTGTCTAGTAGAGTCTTTCTTATCGGTGTGTTGTCGACCACATCTATAAGTTGGAGGCTATTCAAACATTTAGGAATTTCACCCTTCTTTGATACTCCAATCGTGCAATAGAGCTCAAGTTAGGGAGCTAATTTCCTCTCTAGGTCTTATTCTCAAGATTGGTAACCTTGATGCCATAATCCGCGAATTTGAAGCATATAGGGAGGGATTGATCCCACCATTGAGTCCGAGTGAATTGCCCAAGGACTTGTTAGGAGAATGTATTGAGATATGGATAGATTGGTAAAATATATCTCTAAGAAGGGAGTGTCCTTGTCCCTATTGATGTCTCTGCACCATCAGATCATGTGGTATGTCAGCATGTTACCTACTTACGTTAGAGATGTGGAGTCCAGGGGTATCGATTAAGCTATTTCCCTACCAACCTAACGTCGTTAAGTGAGTCAAATCATAATTTCTACTTATTGTATATGTACATCAATATTGAAGAGTTCTCATAAATGTGGTCTTAACAAGGTGTTGAATAACAAAACATTGCGTGTATCGACTCTTTTGAACGAGATGCGCTATTTGTGAATCTACTCCCTTATGAATTCTTTTATTTGCATTCTTGTGAAACTAAGTCCTATAATTATGCCCATGAATTGAGTTATAACTATAGGATTGATATTTCCCACTTGCTTTTCCTAAATTCTCACCAAGTTACTATATCCGATGAAATTCCTACAGAATCTTTTTATTTTATTGGACAAAATCTCTTCTCTTGTGCCTCTACATTCACCGTCATAAAATTTACCTATGTGGTGCCATGTTCCATGCAAAGCATCCCAGCGTTGCGATCCTTCTCGAGTCACTCTTTTACCCAGTTGTGTATATGGCTTATATGATTTGAACAGTCAATATACTCTCTTGCGAATACCAACAAAGAAGCTTCTCACTGCCTAGTAACATAAGATTGTACCTTAACACCTCTCATGAGTGCATGTCAATCGAAATGGTCACCGTGTGCATGAATATAATGTCTCTCTGAAAAATTGAGATTCTCACGTCCACGTCATAGGAAGATCATGTGTCGCCATAACTTTCGTGTCCACCTGGGACATCCCGCAGTAAGTAGCTCACCTTGTCTTGGTATTGTGGTTGCTCGTGGCATGGTAGTATATTGCAGTTGGGAGCTAATATAGCAGAAGCGTGTCCAACTTATAACAAATATTTATCTCCTCTTTACACCTCCATAACATGTGTTAGTTGTGTTCATTAGGTAGTGAATTCATTGTGCTAGTTTTCCCACACTTGTTCGATAACCATGAGAGAACATATCCTTCTATGAGTCATTGTAACACTTTCTGTCTCGTAAGGACTCTCACTAGGCTCTCCGTCAAGACCAAACACACCTTTGGGGGTTATTATAGCACAATGCCAGTTTCTCATGTTTTTTTTTGTCTTTTCATTAGCGTCTGGGTAGCTCTCAAGTTAAAATCTATGAAGAACTCATTAAGAACATCAGCAAACCCTCCATGATTATTCTATACTACCTCATTGGGTTCCCATATCACTTCAAGTTCATCAAAGGTTGATAGCATATTGCAATTGCTGAGATCGAATGATCTCCTCTCGATAATGGATTATCTACACATGTGCTAGTCCAACGATCTACTTATCAGTCTAACTCTCGCCTATAGGTTTTGGGTTGACCAAGGAAAAATACACCTAGTAACACATTCATATGTAAAAGCCTTTCTCTCGGTCATGCCTTATAACATCTCCCAATATGGCTCGTAATAGCTGGTTGTATAGAAGTGTGTTGTAGTGCTTCATTACAAAGAAGAGTTGCTAAATATAATTGGATTTTTGAATTCTGGAGCTATACATCATGTGACTACATAGAAAGACCTTCTTTTAAATGTAGCTTATTATAATCGCTTTATATTACCACTGTTCCTAGTGGTTACAATGTAAAGGTTGCTTCCATAAGGCTCTTTCCCTTTCTTTCCATTTGTCTTGCATCATGTGTTGTTTACTCGTAATCTTCGATGCGATATTATCTCGATGTATCGACTAGTTATCTAACGATATGATCTGACTTAATTAACCTTACTTTTATGTACTCTACAAGCGCCCTGAGAATGGGTAAATTTCCCCTTTTCTACAGACTTTTAATGTCTTCAACTCTGTTTAAGTTTGTCGATTCCAAGTGGTGCTCTTAGTTGTGTTGCCTTACCATCTATTTTCATCTGATAACTCTCATTGCAAAAAAATGTATTTTATGTTTCATGGCATCAAAAGAGAAAGTCTTATAGCATCAAGGGTGGGGACATATTCTTTTTGTTAGAATAAATAAATAATGCTGGTACTCCTTGTAGATGCTCTTCTAACGATCATTTACCTGCTCTGCTTGTCTCTGTGACTAGATAACCTAGGTTACTTATCCCTGATAAATGCATTACGATGGCTCATTCTTTTAGACTTATCCATGTGGGCACTTTGAGGCCTTGTTCTATACCAACTCGTAATGGTTTTAAGTACCTTCTCGTCATTATTATTGATTTTCTAGGACTACGAGGGCTTGTCTCATGGGTTTCAAAAGTAATGATTTTCCTTGAAGTTCGAGATTCAATTGCCATGATTTCAAACCAAAGTGTATACCTTTTTCCAAAATTTTAAATGGGTAGGATTAGTTGGGTTACGTGGCTTTCTTCTCACTCGACTTCTAGAATAATTGACTATATCAGTTTCATGTGAAGATAGTTTAGCTACCCTTTATGACGACCCGACCCGTCGTCTTATGAGCTACCGCTCCATTCTTCCTGTTTTCAGCTTCCTTATGCTTCATTGTCTGTATCTTGTGTAATAGAGTTGAGTTGGAGTGGTTTTGATAAGAAATGAGACACTTAGTCTCTTTTAAGAAGGCTTAAGTTGGAAAAGTTAACCGGGCATTGACTTATGAGTTAGAGGGCTCGGATGTGAATTCCGATGGTTCGGTTAGCTCCGAGAGATGATTTGTGACTTAGGATTGTGAACGGAATTTATTTTGGAGGTCCGGTGTAGAAATAGGCTTGAATTGGCGAAGTTAGTATTTTGGCGAATTCCGGTTGATAGATGATATTTTGATCCGAGGGTCGGAATGGAATTCCGAGAGTTGCTGTAGCTTCGTTAGGCGATTTGAGATATGCGTGCAAAATTTTAGGTCATTCGGACGTGATTTGATTAGGTTTTTGATCAAAAACGTGTTTCGGAAGATTTTTAAAACTTAGGCTTGAATTTGATGTAATTCGATGATTTTGGTGTTAGTCAAGGTGTTTTGATGATTGGAACGAGGTTGAATAATGTTTTAGGATGTGTTGGTGCTTTTGGTTGAGGTCACAGGGGACCTTGGGTGTGTTTCGGGTGAGTTTTGAGCGAGTACGGATATCCCGGAACATAGAAAATGGATGGGGCAGTCATTTGTGCGCGGGGCGCGGTCCTATTAGTGCGGGGCGCGCCCAAGTAATGCGGGCCGCGGTCACTGAAGATCTGTAGGTCGTTGTCCTACTTTGGAAGCTCATATCTTTTGATCTACAAGGAATTTGGGGATGATTCAATAACAAAAGTTGTAGCTCTTTGAATCTAGTTTTCAGAAAAATATTAAAATAGGCATTTGGACATATGTAGCGAAAGTTATGTCCAGAATACTAAAGCCTCCCACTGCAGAGCAAGAACTGTGCGGCCGCGGTCATATTTGCGCGGACCGCGCTGGTTTCGCGCGGCCACGCTCGATTTTGTGCGGCCCGCGGAGGCTGAAATCTGGGACTACTTCTATAAATACAGGGTTTTGGGTTTTATTTGATATTTTGACCTAGGGAGCTCGGATTTTGGCGATTTTTCGAAGTTTTTTCAAGAAACTCATCGGGGTAAGTAATTCTAGTAATTCTAACTCAGATTTGGCTAGATTACATGAATATATCATTGAATCCATCATTTAATTTGTGATTTGGGATGGAATTTGGGAAGAAAATTGGTGAAATCTTCCAAAATGTAAAACGATGATTTGAAGGACCAAACGATATCGGAATTGGATAACTTTGGTATGGTTGGACTCGTGGCGAGATAAGGAATCCGATGATGTTAATTTTTCTGATTTTCTAGAAGTGGGCCCGGGGCTCAGGTTTTGCCAAATTTCGAGATTTTGATGTTTTTCAATTATTTTTGATTGGGTTATGTTTATCTTAGCATATTGTGATGTATTCGCTCTGATTTTGACTAGATTCGATGCACGTGGAGGCTGATTTGGAGGGCAAAGGTGTCGAGAGCTAGAGATTTTACCGGTTCGAGGTGAGTAATGATTGTAAATGATATCGTAAGGGTTTGAAACCCCGGACTTACACACCATTGTGCTGTATTTAGGTGACTTGCATGCCAGATATGAGCGTGGGGTAGAGCACCATTGCGGATTGTGACTTGGTCCGTCCTGGTTGTTGATTTTACCGCGTAATTGACTGAAACTACTTGTTATCATCACAATTTGGGCTAATTGTCATGTTTGGGCCTCGTGCTAATTATGTGAATCCTTAAGGGATTGTTTTACTGGTTTCTTACCATGTGTACAGAAAATTGAACTCAGTCCTAGTATTAAATATTGTTTTGCAAACTCAGCCACTTTTCTCAAAACTTGGGACTTAAATAATATTTCTAATGAAGTTTGGGCTGAATAATTTATTTGCTATTGTGGCAAGAGGCTTATGTGATTTTGGACTGATTATGGGATCGGGCTGCGCGCCGCAGCGGTATTACGTTTATGGGATCGGGCTGCGCACCGCAGTGGTAATATATTGATATTGAGGCCGAGAGCCTGGTTGAGTACATTGATATTGAGTCCGAGAGCCTGGTTGATTATACTGATATTGATATGAGGCCGAGGGCCTGGATTTGATGCCACGAGATGGCTTGATATTGCGCTTGGGCTGTAGGAGCCCCTCCGGAGTCTGTACACACCCCAGTGAGCGCTGTCGACGATAAAATATATGGATGGCTCGGGCTGCACGCCGCAGTAGGTACCGGAGTATACCGTCATATGCATTGCATTGCACTTATGCATTTGTTCCTGTTTGTATTATTTGTCATGACATTTAGCACTCTCATTTTATTGGCTTTCATGCTACTACTTGCACTGCTTACCTGATACACTGGTGATAATTGTCAATGGAGTGCTGTGCCCGAGGGGCTGACTTTTGTGCTGGCTTGCACTACTTGTTTTGCATTCATTTGCTTAACTGTTGGAAAAAGATATTTTCAAAAGAAGTTTTAAACTGAGCCCAGATATTTCTAATGATTTCACGGTTTCACTGTTTTCTCAAGGGTTATACTATCTTATGTAGCACGATGGTTTGCTTTACCTGATTTCTCACTGCTCAGTTGTTATTTACTTTTATTACTCACTGAGTTAGAGTACTCACTTTACTCCCCGCACCTCGCGTGCAGGTGCAGGTATGGGTTTACCCGGTAGCGGGTTTGAGCAGGTTGAGGATTTGCTATCGTAGCTGAGCAAGGTGACCGCCAGTGTTCGCGACACCGAATTTCTTCCTTTCGATTTCAGATTTTATTCTATGTATTATAGGCTTTGTAGTTGTATTACAGATCTTTCTAGATGCTCGTGACTTGTGACAACCCGGTTAGGGCTGTGTTGGGTTGGATTTCCGCATTTTTAACTATACTTCTGTTATTTGGTATTATTAAACCATGTTGTACTATAATTCTGTTAAATAATTGCTTTAAAAGGATGAATTGGGTTGACTGGCTGGCCTTATCTTCACGATAGGCGCCATCACGACTAGGTTCGGGGTTCGGGTCGTGACAAGTTGGTATCAGAGCCTAGGTTAGTTGGACTTGCAAGTCATGAGCAGGTTTAGTAGAGTCTCGCGGATCGGTACGAAGACGTTTGTATTTATCTTGAGAGGCTGCAGAACCTTTAGGAAAACTTCACATTCTTGAATTCTTATCGTGCGTCCTTGATTCAGCTTGAAAAGGTAATTCTTACAATTCCTTCCACGTGTTTGTATGCGCGAACGAGCGCTCAGTATTAGATGTGCCTTGATGACTTGTAATTCCCCGGTCGAAGGATGAGACATGATCTCTGTGAGTTTGATGTTAGGCCAATATGGAGGACTTGAGGCCGGATCTTTGCCTATGGCTCAATCACCGAGGTGTTGATGGTGCGAGCAAGTGTTTTGAACTTATATGTCCGGTATTGTCCCTATTAGTGGGAATGCTGGTTAGATAGCTACGCGATGAGTATGTTAGTACTGCGAGATGTATCCATATGACTTGGAAGGGCTGCAAGATGATAGATGAACTATTAAGTGTTTTATTTTCATTGTGATTGGATGTGTAGCCCCGAGTTATGGGCGCGTGAAGAATCTTTTCATATCTTCTATTTAGAGTGGAGAAACTTTCATGTTACGGTATGAGTTTAGACTCAGGAAGATTAAGTTATTGTGTAATGTGTATGACAGTGGAAGGTATACAAAAACATTAACTAAAGGTAAAGCTAATGGGTAATTGGCTTATGAGGGGAAACTATTTGTCATACTAGTTAGGTAAGTCTGGGAGCTGAGATCGCTTCTGTAAATGTATTATGACGAAATCTATGAGTCGAGAAGCTCACCTTGAAGGTAGAAAACATTAAGGAAAGAAAATGTTCTTACTTGGTTGAATAGCCAAATAATGGGGGATCGAAAGGTCTTTTCTATGTGTTACGATTCAAATAGGTGCAATGCATGTCCATGTATCAATTTTGATAATATAATACATGTAATATTGAGATTAATGTTATTGATATACATTGTGATTCTTTATCAAGTTGTGGATGTGTTGTTAGGATGGTTTTGGTGATTCTCTGGCAGGTGGATAGGCCCAATTACAAAAGAGACTTTGCCGAAATTTTTGAAAAATTTGGGACTTAGTAAAAATTTGGTCGCCTAGAGAGTGGGCTTAACTGTTGTGTGAGTAAATGCAAGAATTGTAGAAGAGTTAAAATTCCAGATGATTTGTGTTTCCACAAGCTTATGAAGGAGCGAGTTCAATCTCACTATGGTATTACGGCAACAATAGAGTATATGCGTTATGATTTATTGAGTACGTTTTGATCTATGGCTTTGAGCCAAGTTGGGGAGTTTGATATTAATTAAGTTGATTACATGGTTAGGTGCTATATTGGATCTGGTTTGAGGCGTGTTGGTAAGTCAGTTATGGCTTACGGAGATTAAGGTCGACCAGACGGTGGCCAGGCTCGTTTTTATGCTATTTCAGGAAGGACAAATGCTATTGCTTCAGATGCTGTCACTACAGGAATTGTCCAGTCTGCCACAGAGATGCCTCTATATTATTTGATCCCGGTTCCACCTATTATTATGTGTCCTCATATTTTGCTCATTATTTGGGTACGCCCCGGGAGTTTCTTTCTTTACCTATTCATGTATCTACCCCGGTGGGCGATACTGTTATTGTGGACCGTGTGTACCGATCATGTGTTGTCATTATTGAGGGTTTAGAGACCCGAGTTGATATATTGCTATTGAGCATGGTGGACTTGATATTATATTAGGCATGGATTTGTTATCTCCGTGTCATGCTATTATAGACTGTCATGCTAAGACAGTTACTTTGGCTATGCTGGGTGTACCGCGGATCGAGGGGCGTGGTATGACTGATTATGTTCCTAGTAGAGTAAATTCTTTCTTGAAAGCCCAGCATATGGTTGGGAAGGGTTTTCTATCATATCTAGCTTGGTTATGTGCGAACAGATTTAAAAGTTTTCCCGATGGTTTATACCATGGTTTGAGACGGATATCTCCTACCAGTGCGCAAAGCATATTATATATTATGAACTCCTCCTAAATGGGAGCAAATAGAAGATTTCTAACTGCCGGAAATGTAGTATTCCTATAGCCCAAAAATTCTAATGAGATTTTGTGTTTACAACAAGATGGCATGATAGACGTGGTGTATGGTACGCGCTTAATATTTTCATGTACGAGGTGGCAGTTCATTCTTGAAGAGAAGGTCATAAATTCTGGATGGAATAGTCAGTTTCAGATATTTAGATTGAATGTTATAACTACTCGGTAAGGCCGGAGAAGGGTGCACATTATATTCTGATTAACATATGTCTATTGGTGCTTCAATGCTCACTTGGTTGATCGACTACCAATATTTCGACCTTGTCATATATTACAAAACTTTTGAAAATAATTATCTTGGGATGATCGTACTTGAAGGATGTGTCAGTCATTTTGGTGATGAGATTGTGATCAAGTACGATTTATGTGATATATGAATTTTGAGACGGGGAATTCTCAAAAATATACTATTTTGGGATTGTGGCATGTTGAGGAGAGTATTTTTATCTAACTCATTGGATGCACTAGTCGAGCTAATTTATGGTGATGACTATACGCTGTGAGCGCGAATATATGTGAGGTTTGAACCTGTGTGCAAGCACCGAGCCAATATTCATGCTCGGAAGATGCGTAGGCTATGATATGCCTAGAGTGGGATATTGAACTTAAAGGAATAATGTTTCTAGTGTTCGTAACCTTGTTAAGAACTATCCGGACTACACTTGAGATTTCCAAGATGCTAAATTCCGGAACAAACTTGGTAATTCCTAATTCTTTGTTAACTTGTTGATTTGAGCTCTGACAACGCAATTTGCTCATGCCTACGATATAGAGTGTTATTTATGCCAGTCCAGGAGCATGAGAATCTTGTTTCAGTTAGCATATACATGTGTACTAGTTGGAGTGCTTATATATGATATGCTTGGACTGGAGGTCTATGACCATGTCAAGTGGATTATGTTGTTGGAAACTAAGTTGCTTGTGAAGTTGATGTCAATGTGGGCTATAGAAGAGCCAGTTATTATTATTCTATTCATGTATCTTGGTTCCACTGTGATTGACGAGCTCATAGCATATCGTTGGGGTGGTACTTGTGGAGCTTGCAAAGCGGCTCTATTCTTTGAGGTATTTTCTCTTTCTGGGGGTAATCGGATGGTGCAATAGTGAGGTTTACTGGTATGGCATTGTATTATGTACTTCTCCGTGGGCATGATGATTCGCTTGTAGTACTAGACATCAAATTGCGCTTGGTTGACGGTTTTGAGCATGGTGACTTGGGGTGTCTCAGGTAAACTAGTGTCTGAATACCTCGCGGTTAGATTCAGGTGTTCTGTTTCTATGAGGTGAGACGGGTTCTTAGCCTTGTGTTGTGATGGTACTAGTGAGCTCGTGGTACAGCTCTTTGATTTGAGTCATTTTCATGAATTTAGTATACTCGGACTGTTGCTTATTGGAGCGTGTACTGTGCGAGTTATGGCTTAGGACTGTATTGATATGGCATGTCATCTGAGTAGCGTGTTGGATTAGAAGAGATCAGATGGATCACTAATGAATATAAACGGATTCGATTTCAGTATGTTGGAAGGATAATTTTGAGCTTCGACTCA
This sequence comes from Nicotiana glauca, assembly GCA_026770625.1. Taxonomy (NCBI): domain Eukaryota; kingdom Viridiplantae; phylum Streptophyta; class Magnoliopsida; order Solanales; family Solanaceae; genus Nicotiana; species Nicotiana glauca. The sequence goes on from MU670834.1 coordinate 116,531, forward strand.
GAAGAATTTGATGTAGCATTTTCCAAAGGAGAAGTGACTTTATGAATGGTTTATATGGTAAATGGTTATGGCTTACCGCATGATTTAGTTATCATTGGCAGTATATGAAAGTGTGAGATGAGACTTTAGTTGATAAGAGTTCTTCTATCAGTATTCGAGTGTTGTGTGCAGCTGTTGTGATTAGGAGTTATCACTACAAGCGTTTGAGTTATGTGGTCTATCATGTAATTGCACCCGAGATTGCAGGTATGGGTTGTTACAGCTTGTTAGGGCTTATTCAAAGTATAAATGTGGGATTCTGATCATATGAAGGATTTCAAAAGTGGAAATGGGGTCCTATAGTTTGTGGGCTAGATTGGATTGCAAAAAAAAAAAATTCAGTTACAATGTGTTGTCGGACCTATATGAGATAAGGTGACGTGCGATCACCCCCGGGTTTATGCATGGTAAGGTTATTCAGTGATTGTTTGGCTTTTGGAACAACTCTGGGCACGTTCGAGGATGAACTTTTATTTAAGTTGGGGAGGATGTGACGACCCGACCCATCGTCTCATGAGTTACCGCTCCATTCTTCTTGTTTTCAGCTTCCTTATGCTTCATTGTCCGTATCTTGTGTAATAGAGTTAAGTTGGAGTGGTTTTGATAAGAAATGAGACACTTAGTCTCTTTTAAGAAGGCTTAAGTTGGAAAAGTCAACCGGACATTGACTTATAAGTTAGAGGGCTCGGATGAGAATCCCGATGGTTCGGTTAGCTCCGGGAGATAATTTGTGACTTGGGATTGTGATCGAAATTTATTTTGGAGGTCCAGTGTAGAAATAGGCTTGAATTGGCGAAGTTAGTATTTTGGCGAATTTCGGTTGATAGATGATATTTTGATCCGAGGGTCGGAATGGAATTCCGAGAGTTGCTGTAGCTTTGTTAGGCTATTTGAGATATGCGTGCAAAATTTCAGGTCATTTGGACGTGATTTGGTTGGGTTTTTGATCAAAAACGTGTTTCGGAAGATTTTTGAAACTAAGCCTTGAATTTGATGTAATTCGATGATTTTAGTGTTAGTCGAGGTTTTTTGATGATTGGAACGAGGTTGAATAATATTTTAGGATGCGTTGGTGCTTTTGGTTGAGGTCCCGAGGGGGCCTCGGGTGTGTTTCGGGTGAGTTTTGAGCGAGTACGGACATCCCGGAACATAGAAAATGGATGGGGTAGTCATTTGTGCGCGGAGCGCGGTCCTATTAGTGCGGGGCGCACTGGCCTAGCGCGGGCGCGCTCAAGTAACGCAGGCCGCGGTCACTGAAGATCTGCAGGTCGTCGGTCTTACTTCGGAAGCTCATATCGTTTGATCTACAAGGAATTTTGGGATGATTCAAAAACAAAAGTTGTAGCTCTTTCAATCCAGTGTTCAGAAACATATTATAATAGGCATTTGGACATCTGTAGCGAAAGTTATGTCCAGAATACTAAATCCTGCCACTACAGAGCAAGAACTGCGCGGCCGCGGTCATATTTGCGCGGACCGCTCTAGTTTCGCACGGCCGCGGTCGATTTTGTGCGGCCCGCGGAGGCTGAAATCTGGGGCTACTTCTATAAATCCTAGGTTTTGGGTTTTATTTGATATTTTGACCTAGAGAGCTCAGATTTTCGCAATTTTTTGAAGGTTTTTCAAGAAATTCATCGGGGTAAGTAATCCTAACTCAGATTTGGCTAGATTACATGAATATATCATTGAATCCATCGTTTAATTTTTAATTTGGGATGGAATTTGGGAAGAAAATTGGTGAAATCTTCCAAAATATAAAATGATGATTTGAAGGACCAAACGATATCGGAATTGGATAATTTTAGTATACTTAGACTCGTGGCGAGATAAGGAATCCGATGATGTTAATTTTTCTGATTTTCGAGAAGTGGGACCGGGGCTCGGGTTTTGCCAAATTTCAGTATTTTGATGTTTTTCAATTATTTTCGATTGGGTTATGTTTCCTTAGAATATTGTGATGTATTCGCTATGATTTTGGTTAGATTCGACGCACCTGGAGGCCGATTTGAGGGGAAAAGGCATCGAGAGCTTGAGATTTCACCGGTTCGAGGTGAGTAATGATTGTAAATGATATCCTGAGGGTTTGAAACCCCGGACTTGCACACCATAGTGCTGTATTGAGGTGACTTACATGCCCGATATGAGCGTGGGGTAGAGCACCGTTGGGGATTGTGATTTGGTCCGTCTCGGTTGTTGATTTTACCGCGTAATTGACTGAAACTACTTGTTATTATCACAATTTGGGCTAATTGCCATATTTGGGACTCGTGCCAATTATGTGAATCCTCCAGGGATTGTTTTACTGGTGTTTTACCATGTGTACAGAAAATTGAACTCAGTCCTAGTATTAAATATTATTTTGCAAACTCAGCCACTTTTCTCAAAACTTGGGACTTAAATAATATTTCTAATGAAGTTTGGGCTGAATAATTTATTTGCTATTGTGCCGAGAGTCTTATGTGATTTTGGACTGATTATGGGATCGGGTTGCGCGCCACAGCGGTATTACATTTATGGGATCGGGCTGCGCGCCGCAGTGGTAATATATTGATATTGAGGCCGAGAGCCTTGTTGAGTACATTGATATTGAGGCTGAGAGCTTGGTTGATTATACTGATATTGATATAAGGCCGAGGGCCTGGATTTGATGCCATGAGATGACTTGATATTGCGCTCGGGCTGTAGGAGCCCCTCTGGAGTCTGTACACACCCCTAGTGAGCGCCGTCGACGATAAAATATATGGATGGCTCGGGCTGCAGGCCGTAGTGGGTACCGGTGTGTACCGTCATATGCATTGCATTGCACTCATGCATTTGTTCCTGCTTGTATTATTTGTCATGACATTCAACACTCTCATTTTATTGGCTTTCATGCTACTACTTGCACTGCTTACCTGATACCCTGGTGATAATTGTTAATGGAGTGCTGTGCCCGAGGGGCTGACTTTGGTGCTGGCTTGCACTACTTGTTTTGCATTCATTTGCTTAACTGTTGGAAAAAGATATTTTCAAAAGAAGTTTTAAAATGAGCCCAGATATTTCTAAAGATTTCACGGTTTCACTGTTTTCTCAAGGGTTATACTATCTTATATAGCATGATGGTTTGCTTTACCTGATTTCTCACTGCTCAGTTGTTATTTACTTTTATTACTCACTGAGAGTATACTCCCTGCACCTCGCATGCAGATGCAGGTACGGGTTTACTCGGTAGCGAGTTTGAGCAGGTTGAGGATTTGCTATCGTAGCTGAGCAAGGTGACCGCCAGCGTTCGCGGCACCGGATTTCTTCCTTTCGATTTCAGATTTTATTCTATGTATTATAGGCTTTATAGTTATATTACAGATCTTTCTAGATGCTCGTGACTTGTGACACACGGTTAGGGCTGTGTTGGGTTGGATTTCTGCATTTTTAACTATACTTCCGCTATTTGGTATTATTAAACCATGTTGTATTATAATTGTGTTAAATAATTGCTTTAAAAGGATGAATTGGGTTGACTGGCTGGCCTTGTCTTCACGAGAGGCGCCATCACGACTAGTTTCGGGATTCAGGTCGTGAGACCCTTGGTACTACACCTCCCTGGGAGGATAGGAGTGTCATTTGTCTTTCTCCCTGGAGCATCATGTTAACCATTAGAACGCCTCTAACCAGTACATGATTTCATCCCAACATTTAGATGTCCGAGCTATGTGGTTTTACTTGAGAAAAGGATGAGATTAGATGCCCTCAGATTTTTGCACATATCATGAGCATATCGATTTGAAAGACAAGTTTGGTCGTATCTTTAGTTCCCTCGTATATGATCAATTATCAGGAAGGGTTAAGCTGTCTGAAATATGATAATTTCATAAGCGTTCAACTTCTTTTTACCCTCACGGGCTTGTGGCATAGATTTCGTGTGTCAAGTATAGTTAAGAGTGTCATTCAGCTGCATGTATTTTGAAACCCGTATCACATTCAAGGTGCCAGAGTATTCTTACTCTTGATAAATGGATTTTACCTACACTCTAGAAAGCGAGTAGTTCACGTACTCGAGTATTCCTCCTTAGTAGTTCCTATTGCCAATGTACGAGTTACCCCTATGAGTTATTTGTCTAATAATTGATATCCTTATAATAATTAACCACGTCAGTATTGTTAGTAGTAACCTTCTGTGTCTCTTACATATAACCTCATGAAATGCTCTGCTCAGCACATTGATGGATTCCTGAATAACTCCAGCCTGATCTTGAACTCTGTTGTTCCTCACTGTATTAGATCCATTGGGTATTGTAAGTTCAGATGAGTCAAAGATGAAGCTTCACAGTGTGATCATATATATATTGGATAAGTAATTTTATGGTCAATTTATGATAGCACATCTTAGGGTAATTGTGGAAGGTCATCAAGGGTTTAGCGTGAGTGTTCGCCTGGAGACTTAGAGTTTGGAGGGTGAGCAGGCTATTCTCAATATTTTCCCCTGAATATGTATGAGAGTTGATAATAAAGGTAGCATAAGTTTATTCCACAGTAGGCCGCACTAGGAGTATGAAGTGTCCCCATGGTTGTTCGCCATACATTTTGTGGATCCACATGTCTATGTCCAAGAAAGTGGGTGGAGATCAATTGTGTATCATTTCGGTGGAAATTAATGAAGGTGAAGTTAGTGGATAGTTAGCTTATGCGAAATATCTACTTGTTATCCTTGTTAAGCAAGTTTAGGGGTCGAAATTGCTACCGTGAATGTGTTCTGGAGAAGTCTGTAGATATAAGAGGCCATTCAAGGCCGAGAGTGTTGTGGAAATAAAATATTTTCTCTTGATTGCTTAGCAGTTGGTTTTCATGTGTGCAGTCCACGCCCAGGTACCATCATGATAAAGTAGTATTTGTAATGTTGAGGTTTTTGTCATCGATATATAAATATTGTGGTGTTTTATCTAGTTGAGGAAGCCACATGGGAAGCGGAAGATGAAACGAAAGAAAAATATCTCCATCTGTTCGAACAAGTCTAGTAGTGATCGTGCGAACTCTTATCTCTAAGTAAACTAGTGTTGTGTTCCATTTGGTGCAAATACACCCCATATCTCTCCTAAATGTTTTAATATTGCAATCCCTCTAGTGTTGTAAGAACGTTATGTGTTGTGATTGTCTAAGTCATGCAAAACTCTTTTTGGTAAATGAAAGTTTATAGGGACTTATATGATAAGTAAACAACTAATACTAGTGTAGATTCATAATGATTAATTGAAATGCATGTAGTATGATGAAACGGTTAACTTATGTAGGACTCATTGAAGTAACTAATTTATGTGGAGAATGTAGCAGGTGATTGAGTACGTGCAATTGTTGGGGGTAATGGATTGTATACCATTTGTAGACATGATAAGAATTGTGTAATGGTGCTTGGAAATATGTTTCGGGGGCTCTCTGACAGGTAGAAATGTCCATAATACAAAGGAAACTCTGGAAAATTTTTTTTTTTCTAAAAAAATATGGGAGTTAGTGAAAATTTTGAGAGTCTGCATATCATGTCTTTCAAAACCAACTGAAAAAGAAAAATCCTCATTCGAGGACGAATGATTTTAAGTGGTGGAGGATGTAAGGCCCCGTAAAATTTTGTGCTCAAAACCTTGTAGCTCGTAGCTCCAAGTTCCGAATATTTGTTAGGAATGTGTAGAATTTGAACTTAAAAATCAAGAATCAAAATTTTCCAGAAAATTTCCATTATGCGGTCTAGAATGCGGTCGCAGATCAGGTATGCGGACCGCATTTCTGCGGCAGAATTAACCAGTGAGTTAGTCGAAATTGATGTTGAAAATGCGGTCCATTATGCGATCGCATAATCCATATGCGAACCGCATAATAGTCGCACAAATTCCTCAAGGATTTGTGAAGGTCAATTATGCGGTGCATTATGCGACCGTAGAACAGCAATGCGGACCGCATTTCTATCGCAAACCCAGTCAGAGAAGTCAAATTTTAGGAGCACTTCTGCGGTCCATTATGCGGACCGCATTTCCACTCTCCGATCGCAGAGTGCGACCGCATACCCGACTCGGCTCCAAATTTTCTAATTTTTTCGACCCGGTCTCTTCTTCAATAAAACACCCCAACCCTTTATTTTTACATATTTTCTGGATAAAACTAGAGAGAAGGAAAATGTCACGCCCCAATCTCAGGAGGCGCGACCGACGCTCAATCAAGTGAACCCGACTGAGCAAGCCTTACCAAACACTTTCTACCCCAACTCAATATGAATATGGAATCCATGCGTATAGACAAGAATACATGGTGCATAATACATCATTGGTTCATTTCATATCACAAAGATTTACTGTACATAAGATAACTTCAGGGATTCTATTAGAGTTACAGTTTATAGAGATCAAAAGTTTAGGATTACAACATATATATAGCGGACTCCCCGACACCCGTACATAACCCACACTAGTGTCTTTGGAACCTCTAAAGATACAACAGATAAGTGTAACTATGCCGGCAACAAGGCCTCAGCTATACCTCAAAAGCAGAAAGCTGTAATAACAAAAGATACACCATATGGCCCCATGGAAGAAAAAGGGGCTCACCGAGACTTCGAGTAGAAAAATGCTCCGCTACACACGATCGACACTGTCCGCTATCGAGCCACCTACAATCATAATACGAATGTAGCGCCCTCAGCAAAAGGGACGTCAGTACATTTGAATTGTACTGATATGTATAACTAAACACCATTTTTAGTAGAAAAAACTATCAGCAGATACAAGCAAATAATATGGGCGAATCAAAGAAGCAATTCATATAACCTTTCATACAATTTTCACAACATAGATTAGGGCATTTCTGTCACGTGTTCACCACTGTTCTCAATACCACCGTCATCTTGAGCGGAGTACGGTCACGACCCGACCGGCTAGGTCACATCATTGGAGGCATTACTCTCAATCAATATTTCATTTCCCTTATCCAGAATCCAATATCAGCAAATTACCACCATGTGTGCGGCATGGTATCCGATCATGACCCGATCGGCTAGGTCACCTCATTAGAGGCATTACTCAATTCTCATTAGTCAACACCTTCAAATCTTTATTCCACACATATCATAACAATTCATGGGCAAAAGAGTGTTTCTCAGGCATTGTGAGAAATAGCCTGTGTAGAAAAAAATAGAGAGTGAGAGATATTGTAGTGAGGTGAAAAAGCAAAAGAGTGTTTACTTCTTTTGAGGGTGTAGTAGTCTTAGGAGTATTTTTACTCGTTACTACACAATGTAAAATTTCTCGCTATAGTGATATCAGTTGTTCTTCTTGGCCGTGGTTTTTTCCCTTATTCAGAAGGGTTTCCACGTAAAATCTTGGTGTCATTATTGCTGTATTTTTTCTTGCTGATTTAACCATAACAAAGTGTTCCGCGTTTATCACTAATACCGTGAATACTATTTTTACGGGGTTTATTCTCAACAATCTTTTAGTTTCAATTAACAATGAAACTGATCATATTAAGCTATTCTTAAGCGCCTTACTCCAAGAGCAACTTTGAAAAAAAGTTAATTCCTTCTTGTTATTTAAAAAATCAAATATTATGGACTAGAAAAAAGGCTAAAAAATCACTTAAAGTGGACAAAAGGGAATAGTATTATTGTAATTACTGTAGTTAAAAAACATAAAAGGACATCTATCTAGTAGGTTCTCTAAGGTAGAACACATAGCCAGAACGGAAATTTAAATTTGATGAGTTCAAACTTTACCTTCTTGCAATTAAATTTAATTAAACATTTAAAATTACAGTATATATATGTGTGTGTGTGTGTGTAGGGGGGTGTGGGTGTGTGTGTTTCGTGGTGAAATTACAGGCTTCAGTTGATGAATCGGTTGGACGAGACTACATCCACCTCTAATGGGAGACTAATTTAAGAAATAAGACCACAATTACGTTGTATTTCATTTGGACGTTCAAAGAATAAGTGATATTTTAAATTCAAGATATACCACTTCATTTTTTTCCCTACACTTTTGAAGTAAAGAATAACTGTTTAGTTTGTGGGTGGCAGACTGGCAGGATAAGATTGAAGAATGTGTAGGAGTGGGATTGAATATATATATATATATATATATATATATATATATATATATATATATATATATATATATATATATATATTTAAAGCTTACTCCCTCCTGTCCATAATAAGTGATCAATTTGTCTTTTTATTTTTGTCTAAAACAAGTGTCCATTTATATAATTAAGAAAAATTTATTTTTTTGTCCAAAACTACCCTTATGTACGTATTCCTAAAAAGTATTTTACTTTTCACAATAAATTATGTTGCAACTTTTGATTAAGGTTAGTTTAGTCATACTAACTTTTTTGTATAAAATTTAGTATTTCCATGATGGGTGTGCCCAAGGTAAATTGGTCACTTATTTAGGATCGGAGGGACTAAGTTGTAAGAGTTGACTGGAGTTTGACTTTTGTGTACATAACAATTGAATGGTGTGAATTTGGACTTAAGCGTATGTCCGAATTTGGACTTGGAGGTTCGTAGGTCATTTTGACTTGCATTGACGAAGGTTGGAAAGTTGAAAGTTTTGAAAGTAGGTAGATTTAACTGGAAGTTGAATTTGTTGATACCGGATTCGGATTTTTGGTTTCACGGAGTATTGGCAGCTAGAGGGTTTCGATCGTGAACCTGGGGCCGCGTTCGTGTAAGGTATTTGGGAAGCCGGAATATTTATTCATCGCGATCGCGGTGGATATTGATCGGGTCCAAGCTTGCACTACTATTGCATAGCGAGGATGGTCGATGCAGTTTTACCCAACAAAATCGGGATCAAATCCACATGGGACTTAATTTGTTTGGAGTTAGATTTATATCCGAGTCTAGATTGGGTTTAGCTCTTAATTACACTTCCACACATGGCTGGTTTGACTTCTACTTCTACTTTTATTCTATAGCATGCAATAGTGAAAACTAAGTGCAATGTTTTTTATGTTGATTTTCAAGGGTTTTAAGGGACTAGGGTAGTGACTTCCACCTAGGTGGATTCTAATAGGTAGCAAAAACCTAGGGAAATCATGTGATTAATTAGGGTCATAGTATAACTATCACACCCGGGTACTCACTCTATACCTATCGGTAGTTTGAGTGATTTTTCCCAATTTGACTTTCTCAAGTCCAAATGTGTATTCATGCAATACATGTGATGTTAATTCAAGTCGGATATTACTATCTCTAGGTTTAACCGTTTAATTGGGGCTATCAATTTTTTGAGTTCATCCCAATTCCTTGTTAGCCTAGTTTCTTAGACTTAGTCCCACTTTCTCAAGTTGAGACTAACTCATAAAGGCATGAATCAGGGTTTGCAACCACTAATTCCATAGTTCAAGCAAGAACTAGGCTAAATACTACTTACTCATACACATTAAAGCCCTAAAATTCAAGACCCATCAAATACCCACACTAGGGTTGGGTCACAACCCTAGCTATGGGTTTAGCTACTCATTGAAATAGTAGAAATCAAAGATAAAATAAAGACAAAATCCATAATACTAGATTAAAATATGAAAAACTAATGTTAAAAGATGAATCTAATACAAAATTTCCCAAAATAGAATATCCAGCCGTCTCACGTGGTCAGCTAAAACAAAAATTAACTCAAAAATGTGAAAAAGATCTATTTATACTAAGCTAAAATTTTTGGACAAAAATATCCCTGCAAAGGTTTCGCGACCGCGTAATTCTGCAGTGGCCGCACTCTTGCTTTCGTGGCCGCGTAATTCTGATTGCGGTATGCGTTTCTTCACATCTGGGTCTGCGTTGAACCTTGTTTCACGAACCGCGTACTTTCCACCGCGTCCGAGTGAGAGAGTTTCGTGGCCGCGTAATTTAAATGCGGACCGCCCTTCTCACTTTTCCATCAGTTGTGAACTTTCTGAATCTTTGAAACCGCGGTCCGCAGAATTCCAATCGCCGCAACAATGGTACTTTTGCGGCCAACTCTTTCTGATGCGGTCCGCGTTCATATTTATGGAAAAAAGAACCTCTCTGATTCTCTATTTCGCAGACCACGTAATTATGACCGCGTCCGCATTGACACTTTCACGGTCGCACTTCTCTGTCGCGGTCCGCGTTCCACAACCCTTAGCCTAGTTTTGGTCTTTGTTCAAGTTTTGGCTCCTTTATGAGTTGATCATGGATACTTTAGCTCATTGTGAATAATCCCTGCAAGCAAGCATATTACATCAGTTTCTGGGATTACCTGTATGCATTTTAAACCCAAAACTCTAGTAAAAGAAAACAAATAATCAGATTAAATCCCCACTTATCAGATATGCCTAAGCAGAATATTTAAGTACTTTATTTCAAGGGTTTTGAATATTTTATCTTATTTTGAGTTAGAGAGTTCGCATTTGGGTTATCTTAGAGGGGATTTTCACGATTTGGATTGGGGTACGTATTTTTGACTTGATTTTTTTCATTATCAATCATTCTATCCATGTTTTTAGCATTTAATTGATGAATTTAAGGGAAGAAATTGGGGTTTTTTAAGAAAAAATGTCTTTAAATAAAATTTAATGATTTGAAGGTCGATTTACGGTCGGAATTGGATGAAATTGGTATGGTTGGACTTGTATTTCAATAGTTATTCAGAATTTGTGAGTTTTATCAGTTTCCGTATGAGGGCTTGTCACACCTCCTTTTTCACTACTACACCCCGTAAAGGGTATAATAAGGGGAGTTATTTCCAACTTGAAGTGACAATCGAAATGAGATTTATTTAAAAGATTCAGAGTCGCCACTTGGGATAATTTATGGTGTCCCAAGTCACCGATTTATTTTAAATCCCAAATCAAGAAAAATTTCGACTTTCCTTTTGAAGTCTGCGAACCAGAAATTCTGAATAAGGAATTCTGTTAACCCGAGGGAAGGTGTTAGGCACCCTCGAATCTCGTGGTTCTAGCACGGTCGCTTAAACTATTATAAGTGGCCCATTATCTGATTTTAATACATGTTCTAAACTATGGTGTAATTTTTGAACTTTAACCGCTTTATTTTATTTATATATTTTAACTTAAAATCGTCTATGAACAAGCCTAGATACAAGGAAGCAGTAAGCAATTTTGGAGCCCAATTCATGATAATTCAAGACTAAACCATGGCCCATCCTTAAGTCAAATTCAAAATATTCTAATCACATTTATCCAACCACCACAGCTTATTAACGCCACAATCAGCTTAAATCCTAAAACCTTTTAATTTATAACAAACAACCATGAACCATTATCACTAATCCATTCAATCATCAATCTTTACCATTTCCATGATGAAGAAAACTCAGTGGACAAACATAAGACCAAACTAGCCAAATTGATGAACTGGATAGAACTTGATCTCAACTCCAAATAACATGGTTATAGCTACAACGCTCAAATGAAAACGGGTGAAGAAAATATTAATAATATTAACAGTACATCACACATTGAGTCACAAGAAGTCAGAATATACATTAAAAATCTTAATTATGCTTATATGTCTTTGTACAAATTGCACACCCTTCTTAATAATCCACACGACATAGAATTTCGAGAAAAGACCAAGTGTAAGCATTACGACCAAACTCGGGGTTTTCAAATCTGATATCTAAACACATATTTTGCTTATAACCTTTTAGACATTAGGAGTTTATGCAGGAATACGAGCAACACTAAGTCATGAGATCTCTGAAATCAGCAAACCAAATTCCATGCTGTGTGTAAATGAATTTAAACATATGGCAACTAGACCCGACCTCAAATTTCAACAGTCCTGAATATGATTCAAACCCACGGTCACACTCAAAATCAACTAACTCGCAATTAAGCTAAAGAAACAAAACCTTTAGTCAATGCATATGCCTGACATACAAATACCCTTGGTCTCCACTGACATGAGATAAAAAAAAACTCCAGCAAATTTGATGAACTACAAATAAATAAATAAAAACCTAACAGAATACTACTTAACTATAAAGAACAATGAACTGTGTATCCTTCTTTCAGCACCCCTTTCCAAACCATGAGATAATTCAACACCTACCACATACAGTTTAACTTTTAAATGATATTGAAATCACTTGCACAAACTAGCATATAAGGTTTATACACAGTCCATGAATGACCTGAGTTCCCAATGTAACAGTCTACTATACTTTATACTAAATATTTTAGTGTAACTTCATTATGGCTACAGGATATAAAGCATCAATTCTCAATATTTTAAAATAAAACTAAGTAAACTTAAGTCAAATGAAAATACAAAGAAAAATGTTAAAGGAAATCTGAGGATCTTCATTAAGAACTTATCAAATCATTTTACATTGTTCCAAATTTGAAATGTGTACCTTGCAATGACAGTAAAGAAGGTGAGATTCAGCAGAAGCAACAACACAGCAGCAAAAACTCAGCCAAGAGCAATAGAACAGTAACTCCAAACCCAAGATTCAAACAAAACCAAACTCTAAACAAACAAACTCAAGCTATTTGACCAAGGCTAATGACTCTGGTATTTTCATATAAGCTTTCTCAACCAAATGAAATCGAACGACCCAAACAAACAAGATTTTAGCAATTTTAAACAAGAAATAATAGGGCTTTAGGAAATTTTTCTTTAGAAAATAGCTATTCCAGCTCTTTTTTCAAAATTTTTTCTCTTATGATCTCCTTGTTTTCTCAGTCTTTCTGCTTGTTCCTATGTGTGTACTCTTAGTATGTTTTAGTATTTTTTCAGAATGTTCTTTCTTCTCTTTCTATTCATGTCCCTCCCCTTTTTCTTTTCAGAATACTCCTTTTATTCTATTTCAGTGTGTGCCTCTTTCAATGGGCATTGAGTTTGTGCATTCTCCATTATCACTTATCTTTTCCAGTTTTTAATTACCCCACTACCCTAGTGCTTTTTTATTTAATCAGTAATGCCCATTTCAATCCCTAAAATTAGCAAGTGCATTTTCCACTATTAATTGTCTATTATCTTTTCAATTCCACTTATAACTGTCTCCAATAAGTTCATTAGCAGCCTCCTTTAATTAATTCAGCAACCCTTAATCAAACAGTGGGTACCCTAATTTCCAAACTACCCCCTGAAACATATATGAATTACCCCTGAGAATTAACTCCTGGACCTCAAATGTTCAGGCAGAACCTGAGGTCCATTTGACTCAAATTGAAAGGGTCTGAATGACCAAATCCAAGACAGAGTCAGTGAAGAAATCAGAAACTAATTCGAGTGACAGCTAAAACAAAAGCAAATTACTATTGAATTCTTTTAATCAAACACCCGAACTGATTAATCAAGTTATTAAAAATCCAATATAATTTAATTTAAAATAAAATGCTATTCAATTTATGCAAATAAACACAATCTAATTCTAGTCCAGCATTCTTCAAAAACAGGCAACAGGCTATATTTAAATGGTTCAAAATTTAAAAACTATTTATCACATCATTCATAGAGCAGGAAATAAAGAACGAACATTTAACAATTTTTTGAAACAAAACCTAATCTAAATCTTTAACTAATCATTTTAGAGAGAAAAGAAAAAGAAAAGAAGAAGAGGAAGAAATTGAAATACCTAAAAATAACATAGAACAGGGTAACTCACCCTTTCGTCCCGACCTGGTGACTGACTTCTTCGATTTAAATCACCCAATAAGGTCAAGCACTTGTTCTCTGTTAAGAACAAGTGAAAGCCCTTATTGGGTGACAAAAATCAGTTCATCTCAATGAATTGGAACCCTAATCCGGACTTTGGTTTTTGAGACTTGGACCCTTTGATTCAAAATTCGAGGAATTGGAGGGTTATTTGAGGGTGAAGGGCTATAGATTTGGGAATAGGGGAGTCTGGTGGTCATGGGGTGTTGATTTGGGACTTATTGGATAAGTTAGGGTTCAGGGGTTCCGACCTTTGATATGATATTTGAAACGTTTGAGGATGATTTGAAGGAAACTAATTGCATATTTGGGAAGAGGATGTACTGGTGGTTCAGAGGTGTTGGTTTGGGGCGGTTTGGAGGTGGCGCCGCCATCGGGGAATCTTGTGGCGGCACTAGGGTTCTTCGATTCAAAATGATATTTGATAGAATCGACTGCGATTCGAAGGAAAGGGTTTGGATATTCGTGAAGAAGAGGGTGAATGGAGTTTGGGGTGTAATTTTGGTGGTGATTGGTGACTTGCCGCCGCCGTGGGCAATTTTCGGTGGGCAGAGGGCAGCGGTGGAGGATTTGGTCTCTGAAGGTTAGAGACGAAGGAGACGGAGGGGGGGGGGGGTTTCTTAGGAAAAGCTGGGTCGGATTGAAAGGTTATATACTGGATAGAAGATTGAATCCAAGCCGTTTGATCAATCGAGATCAACGACTTAGATCCATTCCTCTATGTGAAACGGGGTCATTTAGTTTTAGTGGGGGATCGGGTTGGTTTGGGGAAAATGGGTTGGGTTGTGGGGATGATGCTGGATCATTCGATCAAAGGAAACGAACGGTTCAGATCAATCAACTTAAAATGTCGTCGTTTCGTCTATGCTGGAGACGGACTGAACCGTTCGATCTTATGAGATCGACGGTCCAGATCGAGTGTGACAAAAACGACGCCGTTTGGAAGGTTGAAATGGCTTAATCAATTTGTACCGGGGGGGGGGGGTAATTTGGCTGTGTAAGGGTGTTTGGGCTTGATTAAGGGTGGATTAATTCAAGAATTGGCCCAAATGATTTTCTCTTAATTATTTTCCTTCCCTATTTTTCAAATTATTTTTCTAAAATTATATCATAAACCCCAATCAACTTTAAAATACTAATTAATGCTTAACAATAATTATCACACTTGAAAAATAACAAATTAAAAGAAAACACAAAAATTCGACATTAATTACTAAAAAATGCAAAAACACGTTATTTTTTTATGATTTTCATTTTTTCTAAAACACTTAGTTTATTAATTAATTACGAAATGTCTCATTAAATCCTAAATATAATTGCAACATATTTTTTTATTTTTTATTAATTTAACAAATAAACGTGCAAGGACAAATGCAAATAATGACAAAAAATTCCACGAAAATTCACAAAATTGCACACAATAAAACAAATATTTTTGTTTTGATTTTGTGGGAGTAATTCATGTGGGGCAAAAATCACGTGCTCACAGCTGCCCCTCTTTGCCCGTAAACACAAAGAGTTTTCGTGCAAAGACAAAGTGAGCGGATACGAGCGATTTTTGCCCATTTGAGTAGTTCGTGTGAAGTATTTTTTGAAAGATTTGACCGAACCTTTGCTTCAAAGGTTTCCTACATATCCTTGGCTATAAAGGAATCAGGTCAATGTAGTTCGAGAAGTTTTGGTAGCTGGGGCTACTATGAAGCTGTGTTTACTGTTGCTGTTACTGCTGTTACTTGCTGATCCCCTTATTACACCATGCTAAAAAATAAAGAAGCTAGACTAGGCTATGAATTACAAAATCCTATCTTGACCTTCAAACTTGATCTTGTGTCTCTTGTTGCCTTGTTGTCTTGTATTCTTTTGGTGAAATCCATTGTTATCTCTTTGCACCGACTGCTTGAGATGTTCTCCCTTTTCTTCGGGCGGGTACCTAATTGGTGATCCTTTAAATGTATTCTCTTGGTCATTGTCTTCTCCCTCTGCTCTCCAGGCGGGCTCCTGACTTCACAATTTTAAAGGTAACGCCTCCATTCTCCGGGTGGGCTCCAGACTTCAACAACTTAAAAAGATAACGCCTCCGTTCTCTGGGCAGGCTCCCGACTTCAACACTTTAAAAGATAACACCTCCATTCTCCGGGTGGGCTCCCGACTTCTACAACTTAAAAAGATAATGCCTCCGTTCTCCGGGCGGGATCCCGTCTTCAACAACTTTAAGAGATAACGCCTCCGTTCTCCGGGCGAGCTCTAAACTTCAACAACTTTAAAAGATAACGCCTCTGTTCTCCGGACGGGCTCCCGACTTCAACACTTTAAAAGGTAACGCCTCCGTTCTCCAGGCGGGCTCCCGACTTCAACACTTTAAAAGGTAACGCCTCCATTCTCCGGGCGGGCTCCCGACTTTAACACTTTAAAAGGTAACGCCTCCGTTCTCCGGGCAGGCTCTCGACTTCAACACTTTAAAAGTTAACGCCTCCATTCTCCGGGCGGGCTCCCGACTTTAAAACATTAAAAGGTAACGCCTCCATTCTCTGGGCGGGCTCCCTACTTCAAAAAGATAACGCCTCCGTTCTCCGGGCGGGCTCCCGACTTCAACAACTTTAAAAGGGTAACACCTCCATTCTCCGGGTGGGCTCCCGACTTCAACAACTTAAAAGGTAACGCCTCCGTTCTCCGGGCGGGCTCCCAACTTCAACACTTTAAAAGATAACGCCTCCGTTCTTCGGGCGGGCTCCCGACTTTAACAACTTAAAAACGTAACGCCTCCGTTCTATGGGCGGGCTCCCGACTTTAACAACTTAAAAAGGTCTTCTTTTGTTACTTGACATTGTTTTCCCTTGCATCTTGAAGCATTTTCCCTTGAAACTTAAATTGTCTTCCTTCGAAACTACTTCCCCTTTAAAACTTGAGTTGTCTTGTTCTCCCTTAAAACTTGAGTTGTCTTGCTCTCCCTTGAAACTTGAATTGTCTTCCCTGTTCTGTTTGGTGTTTGCCTTTCCTTATGGTGGGTTCCACCGAAACAACCGAGATTTTCTTCCCCTGTTTTAATCAAAGAAAAATCTCGTTAGTTTAAAATGCGGTGGTTGGTTGTGATGCTCTTGCTGGAGATGGTTTTTTTCTTTGCTCCTTTCCGTACTCCATTTTGTTTGATTGCCTTGGTTGAAATTTTTGACCTTCTATGGTCCTTAACTGCGGGATTCCTAACTGTTGTTTTTCACTTCTAGTCTTCTTATCTGACCTTAATATCTTCAATTACAACTGATTTCCACTCGAAGACCCTGCTAGTTCCTTGACTAGGCACTTCCTTTATAAACCTTAACCAGACAATACCTCTCTTCGTTTGCACCTGAATATCTTTGATTTGTTGCATTGCCCCTCGACCGATATCCATCTAACCTTTGTGTTTCAACTAATCCCCGAAGCATTTTGATTATTACCAACTTCAGTGCGCCTGTCGCTCTTTCCTGTTTTAAGCCACTGGTTTTGGCCTTAAGGTCTATAACCTTTGATTTCTGCTTGGAATATCTTTCTTGTCACTGGTCCACCCTTTTTGTCAATCTCATCACAGAACATACCTTTGATCCATTCACCCAACACCCTCCATCTGTCTCATTCTTCATGAACTGATATGGACCAAACCTTTGTGTTTTGTAGGGATCCCACAACATGTTGATTATTACCATCTCAGTGCCCTAGTTGTTCTTTCCCGACTTATGCCACTTTGATGCACTAGCACAGATCTTGTCTTGTGCAATTGGAAAGCTGATGGCAGATTTTGAAGTCATTTCTCACTTGTTCTGACCAAACAGACTCAGGAAGAGGAAATGAACAAGATAAAAATGAACAGGGTAAGGGACAAATGAAAGAGATGATTCGTAACAAGAAAAACTATAAAGTGAAAACCTATCAGATGTGGATACCAACTCTAATGGCCATGACATGCACATGTGGCCTATTCTGTCAAGCAATTTTGAGGTTCAGCTCTTAAACCGTAAAACTGGGCTTTGATTCTCCGTCGTTAATCATCTTTCACAATCTCTATCAGGTGATTTCCCATCCGATTCTCAATCCTTATTCGACTTGTAGTTCCCGAAGGGTTTTCACTATCAAGCCTCTCTCATTTTGGTCTTTCTCTCAACTTGTCACACCTCCTTTTTACGAAGGCTTATCGGCCTTTACTACACCTCGGTAAGAGATATAGTAATAAAGGAAGGAGTTTTTCCAATTTGAGGACAGTCGGAACGGGATTTATTTATTTAATTTCAGAGTCGCCACTTGGGAGAATAATAGTGTCCCAAGTCACCGGATGAATCCCGAACCGAGGAAAGTTTTGACTCTGTTACAGTCTGCGAACTAGAAATCCGGATAAGGAATTCTGTTAATCTGGGAGAAGGTGTTAGGCACTCCCGAATTCCGTGGTTCTAGCACGGTCGCTCAACTGTTGTATTTATTTTTATCTGATTCTATATGTTCCGTTTTTATGTGCATTTTTAGAATTCTGCTTTACTATTCAAGGAATTACAACGTCGTGAAAATGTATCTTTGACCACGCCGTACCAGTACACCCGTGGCTTTTAACACATTTCGACTTCGATGAGACTTGGATTTGGATCACATAAATGTGCATCCGTATTAAGAAGGTAATATTATTATAAATCGTGCTTGTAGTTTCTACGTCGTGTTAACTTTGGAAAAGTCCGTGAAGTTTGCTAAACGGTCCTTCCAAATCTAAGGTTTTTCATAGCAATTATTTGAGGGCCCCGCAATTGTATTTTTAGTGCGGCGAGGCTCATCTCGTATTTTATTTAAAGGTCCACCCTAAAGTAGACTATGAATTTTTTATATTATTTGTCTCTAAAAATAAAATTCCTAATTTGTTAATATTATAAAATTCGGGCTTCAAATTCAAGTCCGGATCCAAACAAAAGGGAGCACCTTTTAGTTTGAACCCGCTACCTAA